>VYZS01012724.1:11892-29364 GCA_013400695.1 Neodrepanis coruscans | reverse complement strand
CCCCACAGATCAGCACTGTTTCAGCTGCCTGACAGTGCAGTATTTTCAGCAGTGTAAGTTCTAGTGTGTCATGCCTGGGAACTGTTACCCTTGTTTAAAAACAACCAAATCTCACTGACTGAGAGGAAGCATTCCCTCAGTAAGCACACAGCTATTTTGAGGTTGCTTCCCTTGCAGTTATTCCTTGACAGACCCTTGGATACGATTCCCTGACCTTTAGCTCTGGCTTTCTAATGCTTTTGTTAGTTGTGTTTTACCAATGCACATCACGCTCTTTCCCTCTCCCCCTTTTTCCAGTTGTATAGATAAGGACTGGTAATTGTCTTTATGGAGGTTGTAATGAGTTCTGTCACCACACAAAGCAGCTCACTAATAAAATAAATCAAAGCAGCAACAAATGAATGGAAAGCATGCTTTTAAAATTAGATTTGTACTGCAGGTGCCACACTGTCACTTGCAGCGTGAGACAACGCTAAAAAGGCACAGAGTTGAAGTACCTTGAAAGGGTCACTGAGCTCTGCTAGGAGGAATTAGGAAGCTTTCCATTGCAGCATCATTTGGAAGTAAATATTTTAAAGCATGATTGGAAAAAGAGTGTAAAACTGATGTTAGATTTTACCTGCTCAGTAACTCAATTAAGCAGCTTTTCCAATTGCATTGTTACACGTGTTCATGTAGTGTCATCTTCTGTGCTTGCAGTCTTGTAGCATTTTGGAGCTCCTGACCCAACATACCATCAGTTCAGTCCAGGTTCCCACACCCACTGCCTCTCCAGCAAACAGCTCTGTGGATCAGTGCTGTCTGTTATCACTCCACAAGATCTGCAGTGCAAGGACAGCACTCTCCAGCTCTGCTGACTGCAGGGCTCTGCCACTCAAGTGTTTCAGAGGAGAGGTGTATTCACAGTGGCCTCACTGAAAGCCTTTCCATAGAGATGGGGCAGGTGAAGCATCCTGTGGGCAGGCAGCAAGGTCAGCAAGCTGGTGTTTGCATTCAGGCTTGTGTTACACTAAAATGCAGCAGCTGTGGAAATGTCAGGCTTCCTGGATGCCGGGTGCAGTGCAGGGTAACACGGGTTGTTGAGGTCTCTCTGTGTCTGTGCAACTGAGCTCTGGGCTTCTTCTCCTGCTCCTGCAGGTTTTTTTTTAGTTCCCAGATCTGTTGCAGCTCTTAAAGCCTTGCACAAACCATTTCTATCATAAAAGCACAAAACATCCCCAAATTCTTGTTTCTCAGCCTATCTGTTAATTTCCCAGCAGCGGAATCGTGCTGTGGCCCTCTGCAGCCAAAAGCACAGCAGCTGCAGAATAAGAAGCATTTCTAATTCCACAAGAAACTTCCCAGAAGCTGAGTGCTAGTTTCTTTTTTCATCTCTTCTGTACCAGCCTCTCGAGACACAGCAGGGACAAAAGGAATGAAATTCTGCAGAAGGAGTGTTTGTCAACTTTCTTCTTGTCTCTCTCACCATAACGACTCGTAATTAAATACCTTGAACTTTGGAAGTTGCCTGTGAAAAATATTCCTCTAACTGAGAGCAACCAACCTCCATTAAGTTATACACAGTCAGCAAATGACTGTAATTATTAGGGCCAGTAGACAGAGCTGAAACTCCAGAGGACTTTAGTGTCAGATCTAATAATTATGCAGCAGCCTTGGCCAAATATTTCTCTTCCAAGCTGAGTATTTAATATTGTCGCTGTAGAATATTAATGGAATTGCCTGCGATGTGTGAAGCTGTTGACTAAGCTCATTGTACAGTGAACTGCAGTGGCTCAAATTATCCACAGTGAATGGGGGGATCAAGAGCACTGCAGCACCAGCCTAAACACCATGGCCTTCAGGCACTGCCGTCAGATCTGGGGACAAACTGCAGGGCAAGGCAATGCTGTGCTTCAGGGATTCAGAAAGTCATTTGTTTGGCATTCTGAAGGGTACTTTTTCTTTAAAGAAAAAGTGAAGCACATGAATATATTTCTTAAACCTAATGAAGCAGATTTGCTGGTTCAGAAAACATCTTTTCTTTCATTTGGACAGAATTTTTATGACCATGTTATAAATAAGGAATAAAAGGAGGTTGTTGCAGAGTGCTGGCATAGAGAGAAATCTTCCCAGGTGGGGGAGGAAGCTTTTGGTCCCAATCTAGTGGTTACCCAAGCATCAAGGTAGTCATCTACAGTTAGCAGTGTGTTCCTGAGGGCTTTTTTAAAGCTATTTATGTGTTACCAGGCAGGGATTTTCACTTAATTCTAAAGCTGCAAAAGCAATGAGTGAATGTCAGGAATGAAACCATACAAGAGCAGTGATAACCACAGGAAAAAGTAGCAGTTTCTTCTGATTTTTGGCACTT
Source organism: Neodrepanis coruscans (assembly GCA_013400695.1). NCBI lineage: Eukaryota > Metazoa > Chordata > Aves > Passeriformes > Philepittidae > Neodrepanis > Neodrepanis coruscans. The sequence continues at coordinate 27,017 of VYZS01012724.1, read as the reverse complement.
ACACAGGCTCATGAATTCCCTGGAGCCTTTTGCATAACACATGACCACCTGTACTAGAGAGATGGCCTCCCTTTTACAGCATCGTTACACAACCTACACCCAGGTTTTTTATGGCAGCCCAGTTTAACTATTGTGGTTACTATTGCTGTAATAACATATATCAGTTTAAAGCGAGGTGTGTGCTGTTCTCTGGGTGCTCAGATTTTTTTCCCTGTTCTTTTCTGTAAAGAAGGCTTGATAACACTTTTGCTAAATCAAGGCTTGCTGCATGGCTCTAAGCGGGTAGTTATAGGATTTGAGACTAAGGCAAGGAGGGGAGGGGATTTGGGAAGAGTGTACTTTAATGTAAAAATCTGGGTTAAGCTTTTTCATTACTTGGAAGTCTTTTTTTTTTTTCTTTTTCGTTTTTCTCCATAAAACCAAAATTAAACTGTTTCTCTGCTGCTCCACAGGTATGGATGTGTGGAGGTCGCATGGAGGACATCCCTTGCTCTAGAGTTGGTCACATCTACAGGAAATATGTTCCATACAAGGTTCCTACAGGAGTCAGCCTGGCAAGAGTAAGTGGCAATGGCATTCTCCACGACAGATACCTGACTCTGCAGCATGAACATGCTGTTGTCTTCTCTCACCTCACAATGGAGAGGCAAATATAGGCTTTGTAGTCTGTAAATTGCACTTGTACAGTGCAAGTTGAGCAGTTTTGCAGTGGTGGTTGTACAGCATGAAGTAAAGAGAGCCCGGGGAGCTGCAGATGTGTGTCCTGACAGCTGCCATGCTCCAGACATCAGCCACTACTGGGTGCTGGGAAGGGACTTTGTGAGCAGGCTCTGGCTATAAAAACAAGATATGGCTTTATTTGTATAATACTTCAGTCATTTTATAGCTGTGCTCTCCAAGAGCAGCAGGCTTCAGTGTGGTGATTGCGTTTTGGTGATTGAAAGACCTTTCAACTTCAAGCATCACAGACCACTGAATGGGCAAGCTGTAATTTTCCACAATGGAATGTTCTGTGCCATCTTATTTCTTAATCTAGTGTAGCCCAAAGAGGAAAGAGCTTTCGTCTATCATGCACTGGGTTTCTCCAGTTAATTTTCAAATTCAGAAGGAATTGCATTGCCCTCTGGTGGGAGAAAAAAATTATAGGAGCAGGAAGGCTGCAAAACTAAAATCCACAGAAAGGTGCTCTGCTGTTCTAAAGTTTATGGCTTGCACAGTGTTAAAATGCTTCCCAGTTTAATAGCATAGCCCTAGTTATAGATTTGGATTTATTCCTCAGCCCAGCAATGACCTGTCACAGCGATAAAGCGCTCTCCTGTCCGTGCCATCTCTTCAGGAAAGGAGCTATATTTCTTTTGATTCTGTATTTTGCTCTTGTGTATTTCCACAGTGCTGGAAGGAGGTGGCAGACAGGTATAGGAAAGGCTGTTTCTTGGCATCTAAGATCATAGAGTCACCTTGAGATGAACACCTGCTCTTGTTGTGTGGAAGCTGCGTCTGGGTCAGGGTCAGCTCTTTCTTAATGTCCTAATTTTTTTGGTAGTAAGTGATCACTGCTGTCCTGACCAGCTTCATGCAAGGTGGGCAGTGCTGCTGGGCCTCTGGAGTGACAACTGCACATGGCATGTGACTGTTGTGGAACCAAGAGTGTTCCTGATGTTGCCAGAGAACACTCCAAGGTCCAGTGGTCTCGAGGATGCTGGGACAGACAGGTTGTCTTGAGAAGGGTGTTCAATGCTGTCCTGAAATTGCACAGTGGATTAAGCTTTATACTAATACTTGAAATATACTGCTGCCAGGAGGTAAACCCTTTGCTTCTGTTCTGAAGGCTCATTGCCTGAAAGTTCCACATTCCTGAGGTATCTCAGAGTTTTAACCAAGAAAATGGAAAAATAGTGCTAAGAAAGAGTATTGTGAACTGAAGCTTTCCAGAAGGGAGTACTGTAAATCCCATTCCTAGATGGATATAAAAGATGCAATAAGAAGGATTTAAGAAAGCAGCTTTTTGTCAGAGACCTTTGAATGTCCAGTGGTGTTTACTAGCATCATGTTCTGAGTAGTTTCTTCACAGAAAAAAGAAAAAAACCCCAGCTTTTGATTAATGTTGTTTTTCTTAGCTACAAGGAACTAGATATAATGGCCAAGTGCCAAGATTCTTTTGACCTCAACTGAAAATATCTTTCTAAAAGTCCCCTGGAACTAGAGAATAATAAAAATAATCTTTGTCCTGAAGCTGGAGAGAAAGAGTGGATGTGAATGAAAATCCTCTCCGAGCAAAAACATGCGAGGTGCTCTGAATAATAATGCCAGTGTTTTGTGTAGTGTTCTCAGGTGGTTCTCCCTGTTGTTCTCACCCCGTGGCTGTTGCCCACACAGAACCTGAAGCGGGTGGCTGAGGTGTGGATGGACGAATACGCCGAGTTCATTTACCAGCGCAGACCCGAGTACCGGCACCTCTCCGCGGGGGACGTCGCTGCTCAGAAGGAGCTTCGCAACAACCTCAACTGCAAGAGCTTCAAGTGGTTCATGAACGAGGTCGCCTGGGACTTGCCCAAGTTCTACCCACCAGTGGAGCCCCCAGCAGCTGCCTGGGGAGAGGCAAGTTTGTGCTCTGATGTCTGCAGTGGCTGTGGTTTTGTTTTGTAGAGGTTGCTCGTGTGCTCCAGTGCTGGGTTGCTGTGAGTAAGGTGCAAGCGAGTGTTTAAAGATTTGCTTGATAGGTTCCAAAGCTCAGAACTCCTCTACCAGTGCATTGGACTGATCAAAGCAGGCAGTTGGGCAGGCAGCTGCTCCTATTAGTGTGCAGCTACAACGAGAATAGAGACTTGGCTTGTTCTGCATGTTGTGTATTTAGTAGGAATCAGAACATGCCAAAGGGAGGACTAGGGAGAGGCAGCAGCTGAGCAATAATGAAATCCTTTATTTCCAAAGGGCCTTACAACTGTGTTGAGCTACTCTGCTCCTTATCTTTCCCCTTTAAAAGCCAGGAAAAACCATCCCTGTTTTTGAAAGTTGGGTGTGTTCTGGTTAAAAAATTACCCCAGGAGTGAAGTCATGGATTGTTACACACAACTCTCACAGACAGTGTTTCTGATATGCTCAAGAGGAGCTTAGCCTTGGTGCTGTCTGTCCAGGCTGAGGCCAAATGAGTATTTCTGAGATCAGTGTGAGGAGAATGCACCATCACAAAACCACAGTGGGCTCTGCAGTACTTTCTCTGGTGGGTTTTGCTTTGTGCTGAAGTTATGGTACAGCTGGCAATGTGCCCCATTTTGGGTTTTGTGCTTTCTTCCAGCTGTTACCTGCCAGCTCAGACACACAGTTAAGTAAGGAATCTCAAAAACTGTCTTCATACAAGTACTGCTGCTATTTGAGGCAGTTTGAGCCTTCTTTCCTGTCCTCTGGGATAGGAGATTCAGTGACTAATTTACTATTTCAGATACGCAATGTAGGAACTGGACTGTGTGTAGACACTAAGCATGGAGCCCTGGGATCCCCACTGAGGCTGGAAAACTGTGTGAAGGACAGAGGAGAGGCAGCATGGAACAATGTGCAGGTAACAATCTGTCTGATAAATCATCAGCCTCTAAATTTGGGGATGGACAAGTTGCAAGAACCAATGTTTAAGGTGCACCCCAAGGCTCACATGCTAATTGTACTTGATGGTAGCAGGATGTGGCTTCTGCTTGTGGCAGGGTCTGGAGCCTGGCAGACTCTGAGCAGAGCTTTTACCTCTGCTTTGAAGTTCTCAGAGCGAACAAAAGAAATCACAAGGAAACAATATGCCAAAACAATAAACCAGTAACAAGGCAGCTGTAATATGTAACAAAGTGAATATTAACTTCAAAGGTTGTACTGAAAGAAGTGATAGAGGAGCATCATGCATATTAATGAACCTGCAGGAGCATTCAATAACCACTCACTATCATCCTCCTGACAGAAGGCAAATGCATTATAAACATGCAACCATTGCTGGAGAGAGATGAAACCAGCCAGGTTATAGATTCACCCTCTCAACATATAAGGTGCCAGAAAAGACAGCTTTATTGTAACAGAAGGGAGGAAAATATTAGTTTGTCTAAACTGTAGCAGCTGAGCTGAGAAAAGATCAAGAAAACAATGCCTCTATTACAGAGCCATGCATAACTCTTCAGGGAATGCCTTCTGTAGTAGGAGACAGAGGGTTGTTGCATATCAATTTTGATGCGTGAAAAATAGAAACAAAACCAATTTACTCAAGCACAGTCCAAAACTAAGCTTCTGTTGTGTCAGGAGGATCTTGAAAATTAGCTTTGGCTTACACTTCGGAAGAGAATGTTGTTTCAACTTCTGTGGAGTGTTGAGCTTAAATGATTGTGATAATGCTTCTCTCTAGGGGGCTTTAAAAGAGAGGCTTCTTTGTGCAAAAGTTTGGGGCCACACTGCTGCTGATAGCAGCACTCTGATCACCACTGGCCTTTCTTACTGCCCCGTGAAATACCTCTGAGGAGAGAACCATTCCTCTAAAGGATCCCACAGAACAGCCCCTCTCCTTAGGGTCTGAGAGGGAGGCGTGCTGGTTATAGCCCTGCAGAACCACATTGGCTAATGCTGATCACAGAAGACATTTCCATCAAGGCCACAGCATTGCCAGGCATGGGTTGTGCCCAGTCACTAGAGCTAAAACCCTTTCTCTGCTTTTCTGTACTGTCCATGCCTCTATTTCACCTGAGAGTGCTGAGAGATCATTGCAAGGTCAGTAGAAGAGAGCACCAGGAAGCATTGCCCAAGTGTTTGCCCTTCTGACCCTCCTGTGGGGTGGGGACTGATGTCTTGTCCCAGAAGGTGTGGGACAGGCTCCTCAAGGTGACTGCAGCCTTTCTGAGCAGTCTCAGTGTTTACTGCCAGCATTAACTCAGAGCTTCTGTAGTTCTTTGCTTTTTTTGCTGGCTATGAAGGGCTGTAATTGGTCAGCTGCTCACTTAATCCTTGATGTATGTCTGCATTGCAGAGACATCCAGGGCTGCTTTAGTACCCAGGCTGACCAGCATGGCTGGCTGCTGCAGCATGCTCTCCTTTCTCTTGCAGCTGGTGCAGACCCCCCTGGTCAGCAGTCCTTGTCCCCAAAGGTGGCAGTAGTTTTCCTCTGGAAGATGCTGTCCTTTCCCTGAAGCCATTCCCACCCTGTGGACACAGGGCAACTCAGCCTTCTGCTGAGTGAAAACATCCTGCCCAGGTAGCAGCCATCCTGAGGGTCCTGTTTGTCCTGGCAGGTATTCACCTTCAGCTGGAGAGAGGACATCCGTCCCGGGGATCCTCAGCACACCAAGAAGTTTTGTTTTGATGCCATTTCCCACAGCAGCCCTGTGACCCTCTATGACTGTCATGGGATGAAGGGGAACCAGCTTTGGCGATACCGAAAAGTGAGTCTGTGTGCTGTGTGCCTGTTCTCTTCTAAGGCGTCAAACTGCCTTTAGGCATTTAAATTTCTTAAAATTTCACCCCTCATGTTTTGTTTCTTCTCTACATTTAGCTGCATAAGAGAATATGCAGACAACCTGTTGTTGTTGTGCCATTCATTACCCTTGATTAGAAAGGGGTCACTCCCACATTCCACTGGTTAGAAAGGTGAGGACTCCAGGGCTCCTGAGCAGAAGGACACTGTCCACACAATGTGTCCACACCTGGCAGGGAGGTGATGCAACACCCTTGCAAAACTTGTTTGCAAAGAGATGTTCTGAGAGTTGGTTTGTTCTGGAAGATCATGCCAGGAGTAGATAAGGATTTATTCATCCTTCTACTAAGCAACTAATCCACTGTGGGCAAGAGGTAAGTAAATTCCTGCCCAAGTGCTCTGTCCTAGTCCTTGCAATCTGCTGGCACTGTGCCCTGGAGTAATGCAGCAGGATGTCAGCCTGTAGATCTTCCCAATACAGGTGTGAGGACTGGGCTGGATTCTGTTGCAAGGGGTGGGAATGGACTCAGACATTTGCCAGCCATTAAAGTGTGGAACAGCTTCAGATGCACCCAAGTGACACAACAGCTTGCCTTGGTTTTTAAGACTTCTTTCTGTTGGTTTTAAAACAGTTTCTCTTCTCTGCTTAGCAGCCTCATATCAAATTTCTCTTCTCCAGGACAAGACCCTCTACCACCCAGTCAGCAGCAGCTGTATGGACTGCAGTGAGAGTGATCGAAAGATCTTTATGAATAGCTGCAATCCTTCATCTCCAACACAGCAGTGGATATTTGAACACACAAACTCAACCATCTTGGAAAAATTTAACAGAAATCTTGATCTTTAAAAGACTGAGAAAATATATATATATATTTTACAATTATAGTTTTTACTGGGGAGGGTTACAAAAAATTTTTTTAAGAATACTTTTTTTTAAACACTTAATGAAGGTAAAAGGGAGAATCTCAGGAGAAGGTTAACTAGCAGGCCAGTCTTTATTGCGAAGATGCTGCATCCTTCTCTTCTGGGAATGGTGGAATTTTAAAGGCTTTGCCAGAGCCACTTCTCTGCTGAGACTGAAGAGAAACTCCGTTTTTAGAGGAGTCTGAATGTGATTCAAATGGCTTTTTTTTTTTCCTTTTTTTTTTGTTTTGTTTTGTTTTATTTCCCACCTGGGTCTTGTGTTAAATGATTTTGTTATCCAGGACCCTCCAGGACTTTTTGTAGCTGCTATACCACCCGCTGAAGTGTTCCCACAGCTTTATCTTCCAAACTCCATAGAAGTAAAATCTGGATTTAAGCCTCCAATCAAAAAAAAAAAAAACCCATCAGTGGAAAATGAAATGAATATTTTTTTGCCCTGAACCAAATATATTTCAAAGAGGTTGAGTATTATTATTTTCCAACTCATAGCTCTGATGAAGGAATGAGCTCTAGTGGAAGTGCAGCCAAGTGTTGGGAATATCGCTGTAGTTATTAGCAATGAGGAATCTGTTTTTGGTCCATTCACTTTGCAGTCAGTTTGTCACTCACTGTTGAATCTTCAAGGTGAAAGATTAGTAGAGGGTTTTTTATGTAAAAACAGTTCTTGCAGGTGAAGACTTTTGCTAAGAGCCGCTGGATATCAAGTTCCAATTTTGCATCGTATTCGTAATCTTTTTAGCACGGACACCTCCAGGGTTTCTCAGAGTTAAATCTACTATGTGAAGACAACTTACACTTTTCCTTTAGAGGTTTAAAGGCTAAGTTAATTCACAGTTGGTGTGAGCAGATTAATTTAGGATAATCAGTTTGGGGCCAAGATTAACATTTGGTCTTTATCTATTTGTTCATCAGTTTGTAGTTTGTTGAATCCTGTGGTCAGTAGAGTTCTAGGCTTGTGGGAATGTGCTATTAATCTCTCCTCATTTCCCAACACCCACAGTGCTGTACAGTTCACTGTGACTGGAAATCTGTTTGCTTAAGCAGAGATGTGGGATTGATGGAACCATTTTACTGGTATCCTCTCCCTTGTGCAGTCAGTGAGCACTGCAAGGTATTGCCCTTCTGGTTTGGCTGTGGGATCTGCCAGACCAGGAACCAGGGTGGTCTCATCCCAGGAGCTGGAATGTACTGACCCTAAAGTTGGTTCAAGTCTATCTGAAGCAAATATTAAAAAAAAACCAAAATCTTGTTTAAATTTAAATTGTTGCAAAAATTGACACTGACTTAGTCTTGTACTGAAGGCAGCTGTGGCATTTTCTGGTACAAGCTGTGAATGATGATGCCATTAACCTTGTGCACAGGTGCTGAATAAATCAGTAAAACTGATTACTTTGCCAGGAATTGCCCAGCTCCTTAGTTTGTCCAACTACCCATTCAGGAGTGTTGTCAGAGTAGGTACTGTGCAGCCAGCTCTGGGAGGGAAGGGGACAGGACCCCCCTGGGACTCTCGATGGACACAGGTAATGGACTTCCCCTCCTCAGAGGGTCAGGGAAGCTCTGCTCTGGGATATCTTTCATGGGAAGGCAAGGACATGTTTGCCTGGTGTCCCAAAACAAGCAGTCTGGCTCCCTCTGCAGAGCTCCAGAAGCAAGAGGCCCTTTGAGATGTTGCCAGCTGTAGGGTCATTGCCCGTGTGTCAGTCCTCCAGGCCATGTGGGGCTGTGTCTGGCAGCTGGGAGCAAACTAGGACACGACTTGCCCTCAAGCTCTCAAGTCTGATGTATTGACTGTTGATCAAAATCATTTCCACCTCTCTCATCCTCACAGCTGAGGCCATGTGTGATCTCTTTTGCCAGCTCACCTGGTCCATGCAGTCACAGAGCATGGGAAACACAGGTACTGCGTTGGAGCTGGGACCAGGCTTCCCAAATGTGTGGTGTCTAATGTTCTGGGAGTGAAGAAAGAAAAAATTAGGCTTTCCTTGTGACAGTTCTGCAGCAGGGAAGTGGGGAAGTGAGACCTGCTTCAAGCAGAGTTGACATCTTATGTTCTCAGTTACTACAATATGTCTGTCATTAGGATCCCTTTTCATTTCTGTGGGAGACAGAGTCACCTTCCAGCGCTTTGTGTCTGACTGCTGCTTTCCTTAAGTTATTAATGCTCTCATTAGTCTAGTAGTGCTGACTGTGGAGCAGTAGATGGCCTGACTAGATGTCCTTATGAATGTTTTAATACCTGTGAAACAAGAAGCTGTTTGTCCATGGACAGTGCTATTTTTTTTATAATTGGGACACAATCAGCAGATTCTATAAATGGACTGTAGATCGTTCTGCTTGCAGGTTGCAACTTTGTGTGTCTTAGTTTTCTAATGAGAGGATTAGCTTCTGTTTCTAAAATGCATGGCTTGCTTTGTACTTGGGCTCACCTTGTGAAGAGAGCCCTGCTTGGCTCACAGGATGCTTCAGAGAGAACTGCAGTAATGAACAGGTCTTTTACCACTTGATGATCTTAATTTGGAGAGAAAGGTCAGCTCTTGGCAGTTTGCACCAAAACATTAAGTAATAGTTGAGGCAATTCTTGCTTGACAACCCACCACCAGTACACAGAAACTGGAGTTTTAGTGTGAGTGGTTCTACCAGGTCCTTCTCAGTGTGTTTATTTGTTTTCTGAAGGTTTGGGATCTGAGTGTGGTAAGTGCCTCACAAATTCTGTACACTTCTGTCTAGCTTGCTGGGCTTTGAACTATTAATTTATTTGCATCAATTATACTTTTCAATACCCTAGAGGCTTTGCTGACTAATGCAAGGACTTAATATAGCCAGCCATCCACTGATTGAGAAATCGAAGCTGTATTTCATCATCTGCATCTTTAACTGAGCCTTTGCTGGGCAATCTGGTTCATTATTCCAATTACTTTTGGTTATTTGTAAGCAAAGTTGCTAAAGCATGAATACATAAGCAAATCTTCACATCTGCCTGTGAGTCAAGTCTGGAGATTAAATACCGGTGATTATCTAATGCAAAATAAATGTTTTCGTATCTTTTCCCCAAAAAGTTTTGAAACACCCCTCTATATTCATGACTACAGAAGTTGTGCTGCTTTTAAGTGTCAGAATCCCAGACAACAGAGGGATCCCTGGATGTGTGTTATGTTGCATAAAAATGTTTTGATTTGCTCTTGAAGCTGTTGTTGATCTATACTGGTGCTAATCTCTAAGGCCTACAGACAGTAAATGGGTTTGGGGCTCTCATATGTGCAAGGTGTCTTTTCTCATACCTAGGAAATTAACTTTCTTTTCCACACCACAGTAGAACTGTGTGAGCCTTCCTGAAAGGGGAAAACAGCGTCATTAAAATAAAGATGTGCCTTTTTAAATGTAAATGTACAGCCAATGCTTAAACTTGAACCATTTCCTAGTGCCTTGCTGGACAAGAGAGGAGAAGGGGAAGGGGTTGGGAGATAAGGATGTAAGAAAAAGCTTGACTTGTGCAGCGTTTGTGTGTGTTTTTTTTTTTAATGTCTGACTTTCAGTGCAAAATTCATGTGAACAACAACAATTCAGAAGCTCCTGGGTTTCCTCTGTTAAATCAGTATCTTTAATGACTCCAGGGCAGTTTGTCACCCCTGATAGGAAGACTTGGAAAGGATGTTCCTCTTGGTGTGCTGTAACAACTGGAGCTAGACTGGAGGATGTCCTGGTTAGCTCTTGGATGTTTCACCTCATGGTGAAGGCTCATGATTTCACTGGCATGCAGAACCCAGCATTTTATTTTCTAAGTATGCAAATCACAAATAGTCCCAAAAGCTTACAAAATCTGTAGCCAGAAGTGTCTTTCAGAAAAAAGTCAATGCCTTCCATCACTGGGAAACGTTTTAAAGGGTGTGTTAAAATCTCTAATACAGAAGTAGCAAGAAAGCAATTTCTCATCCTGACTTTATTCCTGGTTGGTTTTACAGCAGTCTGTGCATGAGGCTTTGCTTTCCTTTATTGAAGAGTTCCAGTCAGCAGACTTTCCTCCTCCCTGCTGCACTGAAATCAGTGCACTGAGAGTCAGGCACCACCAGCACTGCAGGAGCACGGTGCTCTGGGGCTGCTGCAGGGCTGTTACAGCAGCTCTGCTGTGCCATCACCCAGGGGAGAGATCTCCTCAAAGCCATATTGGGCAATTGCAGAACTGCTGAGTGAAATGGGAGATTTTATTTTAAATTGTCTTTCAAGATATGGACAGGCACACTTGAATGGTTTTCAGGCAGTCAGCCTGTCATTCTTCCAGTTGAAAGAGCCCTGGTAAAGCCATGTCTGAAACAGCCTGGCTCTGCCAGCACAAGCAATGCATGTGTACCTTGCATCCCACATCCACTCCCAGCTCCTGTGGTTTGTGGATAATCTTTGCTTTCACCAGATACACAGCAAAGGGGAGCTGGCTTGGGAATCAGGAGCACTGGGTCCTGCTCCCAGACCTGCTCCAGTCCATGTTCATAGTTGATCTTAGGCAGATAAAATCTGTGTGCTGCAATTTCCCAGTCTCTGTAGGGTTTACCTTTAAGTGCTTTATTTGCTGACCTAATGAGTATTGAGTCCAAATCTGAAAACAAGCTGCAAATCCTCACCTGGTTCAAGTGGAGAGGAGAGATGCAACGAGTGGAGAATGGGAAATGAGATCTGAAATTTTCATCAGCATTCAACAGAGACTTGTCAATTCATTTCATATTCCTCATTAACCAGTCATATTGATTTATTCACATTATAAATTTAAAGTGTAACCAAAATAAACTTGCCTTCTGCTCCAATTGCTCCCTTGTAGTACCACACTTTAGCTTGGAGATCTGTGTGGAAGGTAGACAGTGATAGATTATGGAAACCCTAATAAAAAGCCCATGTCTGTTTTTGACTCTGCCTCTGCGGGCTGAGAACACTCCTTGATTTACTGCATTTGAGCTTTCTTGATGCTTCTGTATGACCCAAAAGGCTTTGATGATTCCAGCAGATGTGAGGGATTTGGGAGTTTTCTATAATGCCACTGGATCTATGTGGTCTTAAATATACTAGTTCAACTCTAGGAAAAAAAAACCCTAATTCCAATTAGTGAGCAAGCAAATGTGAACTTCAATCACAAAACAAGATAAAAACTGATCAAGCTAATAGCCTGAAACCTTAGCCCTTACGATAACAACAACAAATAGCTTTAGCCTCTAGGGTGGAGAAGGGAATTGCTTTCAAAATGCATTCTCCAGGATCTCGGTGATTAGGTCTAAGTTTGTCTGTTCCTTGTACTGCATGCATTTTTTCTGTAAAACTGGATGGTGCCTCTTGAATCAGTGTGTATTTATTTTGTGCATATTAGGACCAACAGCCTAATATCTGGGGGTGGTAAAGGACTTGTAGCACTTTAATGTAGTAGCTTTCATAAATTGGGAATCATTGATAGAATGCCTAGTGTTTTTAAAGTTGAATGGACTTCCTTTTATAATATATTTAAAATAAATTTTTAATGTGTTTTCTGAAAACTGTGTGTGCAGATGTGACTGTCCCTGCCTGTTCTTCTCCTTACTTATGAGAATAAGCTCAGTTACTCTGCTCTGGTGTTTCCCCAGTACAGGCTTCCAGCCACACCATGCACTGGTGTCCTCCAGCCCCCTTGGGAAATGTCCTTCCTGGCTGCCCTTTGGATTGGGAATAGACCACAGGATTTACTGCATGCACAGAGGAGCAGCCAAGGAGTTTATGCCTGAGTGCTGTCTTGGGAGGGTGTGGAGGCTGAGGCAGGTGGGGCTCTGTGTCTGCCCCTCACAGCTCTGAAACAGAGAGGAACAACCCATCATGTCCCACATCTCCTTAGTGGCCATGAGCAGTCCTTATTGTCAGGGCACACTGGGAAACACACAGCAGTGGAGAAAACCCAGCTGTCATTCTCCTTTCTTTGCCTGTCTGCCTGAGGAGCAACTGCTGGGTGATCCATCCCACACCTCGGCTTGCAGGGGAGGGTTTTAACAGCTCATGGCCCTGTTTGTGTTCTGATCTCCATGTGGGGAGAGCAGGCTTAGCCCAGGACGAGGGAAATTCATCAGCGTTGCTCATGTTCACATGTTCCCAGTAGGGCCCTCGGTGCTTTCCACTGTCACCACTTCATTTCTTCAGTGGCTTTCTCAACACTCCTCTTTAGTTGACTCCTTTGGGTGAAAAACAGTGGAAAAAATCGATGGGAAACAGTGAAATGTGTGAAAATCTGTGGGGGAAAATGAGCCTGTGTGAGGGAAAGGAAAGGCTCTTTCTGGGGGGGAACCAGCAGATAACTGCAAGGTGAACTGCTTCCTGAGGGAAGAGTGTGCTGTGATTCTTGGCCACGGGAACATTGCCCAGGGTGAGTATGTGCCAAAAGCTGTGACAGTTTAAGCATTTTAGCAGGTTCAATATGTGCCACCCTAGAAAAGTGCTGAGGAGAGTGGGAGGCTGGGGGAAGGTGCCAGGGCAGTGCCATTGGCCCTCAAGGTACTGAGAAAGGAAATGATCTGATTCTGACTGGAGGTATAAAATATTTTACAAAGGCATCTTCCTGGGACATCTTCAGCAGCACAGACTGGAGAGGAATGTTTCTGCCCCACTCTCCCCCCGAATGGCTCCATTAAAACAGTAAGTCGCAGGTGACAGCTACAACAGGGGCTTCTCTTCAGAGGGTGGTGCTGCTCCAGGTGAGATTTACAGGCTTGCACAGGTTCCCCTAATTTGATTAGAGGCTGACTGAGGTGGGCAGGCTATTACCACTTCAGAGGCACTAAAGCTGCCTGGGTGCTGATGGGTTTATGAAACATTGTTTCTCACTTCATTGCAGCTCCCACAAAGAATTATTGGATCAGGTTAGTGATAGATACCTAATAAAGAAAGTCTCTATGAGGCAGTTTATTTCACAGCAGGCTTGTTCCGGACTAGCAGACTGTGAAATCTGGAGGTTCCCACGAGGATAAATATACTGAAATAAACTGCAATTATAAAAACACTTCCATGCACTTTTTTTTTTTTAAATTTTGAAAGACTTTAAAAAGGTGTCATCATGTTAGCCTGAGCTGGAGGCAATTAGCATTGAATTAGCAAACAGACAGTGACAAAAGTGGGGCTTTTACTCCTTTTGAGCGTTGCCAACTGACTTAAAATCTTTTCATTTGTAGGGATGAGAGGCTGCAACCCAAGACGAAGTACAAGCTGATGGTCAGTACCAGCCTGTTCTGGCACTTGCAGTACCTGTTTCTCCAGCCCCTCCTGCCTCCCACTGGATAGTTCAGGGAGCAGAATCTCCTCTCCACAGGGACAGGAGGATGTCCTGCCTGTTATGGTCATGTTCCCTTTTATCTCCGTGCTTGCTCCTATTATCATCTGTCCCTACAATCTCTGTTTACAACTCCGGGAGTGTCAAGATAGTCCCTCTATAGGCAAGATTTCCTCAGCCTGCCATTTGATTTTTATTGCCAATGTTAAGATAAATCTTGGTATTGGGAGCTCCAAGAATCACCATCAGCCTTTTGTGTTTTCCCCCCAAACAAGGGAATATCTGTCTGGTTTTGCCAGGAGGGTAATTACTTCAGGCAGGCAGATACCGAGCAATTTGGCCCGGGGCTTTTATGAACAGTGGCGTTTTGCTTATTTAAACCTCGCTGCTCTTCACTAACTCGCTGCTTGTTGGTCAGCGGGTAAAGTCATCTGTTTCCATCAGCTTCCCATGGGAAGGGCCGGCTCCCGGGAGCGTGTCCCCAGGAGGGTGCACTGTGCTTTTCTGCGAGTCACACGGACAAACACAAATTACTGATTGCCTTGGGGCACCAGCAGCAAAAGCAGAGACAAGAGGCAGAACTATTGAGGAGTATTAAGGTCGTGTGTGTCCCCCCACCCACCCCCCAGATTTATTATGTTTGGTATTGGCAGGACTGCATAGAAAATAGAGATTTTTGGGTTGTTTTTTTTTTTTTCAGTCGTCTTGTGCAGAGCAGGCAGAACAGGGTGTCGGTGTTACTGTGGCCGAGGGCTCTGAGGAGTTCCTTGCAAAGGTGTTTCTGTGTGTGGTTCAGCCCACATTGTTCCGTGTGCGGGATTTCAGACTCGGGAGGAATTCTAGTCTGTAGAACCTTTCTTCTGCTTGTGCAGAGAGTCTTCGGGAAGATGAAATCCTTCTGCCTTTAGAGCTGCTCTGAGAATAGGATTTGCAGTCTGGTGTTACAGAGGTCACAAAGTTTCCAGAAGTTACATCTTTTCTTCGCACACTAGTAGGAATTTCATTCCTCCCTCACTCCGCCTACTTCTCCTCCCCCTTTCTTCCCCCTTTTTTTACTTTTTTGGTTTTGTGGGGTTGGTTGTTTTGGTTTTTTTCCTGAAGATGAAACAAATGTGAAGCTTAAAGTCACATTGTTCGGGGAAACACTTCTTCTTGTAATTGGAAGGCGGGGGGGGGGGGAGGAAATAACATACTACAATCTTTTATAAGATCACATATTTTATTTCAGCCAGGAGCTCCTGCCTACATGACGATGTGCCAAAGCACAGGCGTTTTTATCTGAGCCCACCCGAGCTTTGCCCGGGGGCCGGGTGGCAGCCGCAGGTTCGGGTCTGTCACAGCGGTGCCGGCTGCAGGAACCCGCGCTCCCGCGGCTGCATTCGGACACCCCGGACATTCCCAGGCTCTCTGCAGCAGGGGAAACCCCGAACCCTCGCACAGCCGGGACTCCTCCCGCCTGCCCTCAGGGGCTGGTCCCGGGTCCCGCCGGGTGCCCTCAGCCCG
>VYZS01012724.1:0-11742 GCA_013400695.1 Neodrepanis coruscans | reverse complement strand
GCTGCCCGCAGCCCCCGCAGCGCAGGGGCGGCCGGGCCGGGCTCCTGCCGCCACCGCACTGCGGAGCCTCCGGGGAGCTGCGGACCCGCCCGGGGCTCGGGGCGGGAGCGGGGCCGGCAGGGAGTGCGGGGCTGGGAGTGCGGGCAGCCCGGTGCTTCTGCACCCGCGGTTTCCCGTGCTCGGCGTTAACAGGGGAAGGGGAAGGGAAGGACGTGCCTGGATGCGGAGCCGGCTTTTCCCCGGCTGCAAAACCCGGCTTTTCCCCGGCTGTTCCCCGCGGCGCTCTGCGAGCGTAATGGGGATAAAACACAACACAGGGTGGAGGAGAGCGAAGGAGCGAGGTGTGTGTGCTTGGGAGGCAGGGGATGCTGTTCCCATTGCGGTTTCGTGTTGGAAATGCTGTTGCTGGCAGGTGAAAGCAGCGCTCGGTGCTTCGGTGAGGCGCCGCTGACGTCGCTGCTTTAATTGGTGAGAATTGGTGTTTGTAGCGGAGCAGGTTGAAAAGAGGAGCTGGCAGCGAGGTGTGCTGCCTCTCCGGCAGGGATTGTTGGCTGCTGGAGGACATGGAGTGACAGCTGTCAGATCGAGATGGAAACGGGTCGTGTGCCCGCCTGGGAAATGAGGCAGCGCAGAGCAGCCCGGAGGAATTTCTCAAGAAGGGACCCGGTTCGTGGAGTCCAGCTCTGCACGCTTTGCTTAGCAGGTCTTTAAGGATTAAAATCACTGAAAACAAAGCAAAAAAGGGGAAGTTTTGAGTCAGTGTGTTTGGCGGCTCCTCCGGTTAGTCGGGTCCCTTCTGCAGCTGAAATGCATCGTGTCACGGGAAGAGAGTGACTCAATTGGAGATGTGTTCTTAAAAAATGGAGCATTCCTCCTCGCTGCAGTCCTCAGCAGATTTGACTAGTGGCGTAGTAACTTCTTGCATTTTAAAGATGAGTCTTTGTTGGCAGATGTAAGGTTTCAGAAACAAAAAAGGGAGATCAGGCTGCCGAACTCGGAACAAAGGGAAAGCAGGGCTGCGTGGAGGGATTTCAGATGTAGGTTGCCTGTGTCATCTGAAGATATTTTTACCTTACAGATGCTAAATAATTCCGATCACTTGAGATCATCTGTTTTTTTTTAAACTCTACAAGATAGTATTTGTTACAAGGGGTGTTCACTGGCTGAATGAACAAGCAGTAGGAAAGAGATGATTCTGCTTTTGATTGGTTTGTTTGTTTTAATTGAGGTCGTTAGCCAACTTTCATTTGGTCAACATGTTGAAAAGCTTCCATTACTAGTCCTCTGTACTACTGAAGCCAGGAAGTTCACAAGAGTGTAACAGAGTAGTATTTTACTTAGTATTTAACTGCTACTAAGTCCTGAAGCAAATGCACTTCCTCCAGACAAGTACCTATTTTTTCTGGCACGTGATCACAACCATAAAAAAGAAATGTATTATCTGCAGGGCTTCAGGTGGAGCTCGAGTCCTTCATTTTCTTTGCCTTTAGTCATTGTAATGTAAATTATCTCTAAATCAAGAGTGGGGTATCAGGCCTGGGGTTTAAGATTAGAAACTCCTTAAGGCAGTCGGTGGTGAGGAGTGGACTGTGATACTGGTGTCTGAGGGGCTGCTGTTGGATGCTCTTTCACAGTACCTGTTCTGATTGTTCTTTCACCCCTTCTGCTTCTCAGGTCAGACATCTGTATATTTGTGATTTTCACAAGAACTTCATTCAGAGTGTGCGGAACAAAAGGAAGAGGAAGACGAGTGATGATGGAGGTGACTCCCCTGAGCACGACACTGATGTCCCAGAGGTTTGTAGGCTACTGAGTTTCACTTGGATGGTTTCATGTATCAGAAAATATTTACATTTTAAATTGCAACTCCACTGAAGCTGCCATGGAGTTACTCTCACGTTCCAGGAAGACTCTTTTCTCACGTGTGATGCCCTAATTTTTGTCTTCATTCCTGAATGATTTCTTTGCCCATGTAAAGTTTTATGTAAAAAGAGGTGTGATAAGGTAATTGCACAGCTTCATGTATGTACAGTTAAAACTGTATTTGATACTAATTCTTTTTTAAAGATAAAAATAAGTTATTTTGGTAGTGTCTGAGGCTCCAATATGATTCTTGGTTAGTTAGCTTACATCATTCTGAAAATACACTGGAGAATTCAGTAGGTCACTCTCTTTGATTGTATTTGATATGCAGGGATATTGAACTTCTCCAGAGTTTTGCACATATGGTATTTTTTGCCCTATTTAAAACTACTTTTAAATAGTTTGTAACACCTTTTTATTTTCAGGAATTTTAGGCCTGGGGGAGGTTTCCTGTATCACAGAACTCTAGAATAATCCATTCTCTGTGTCACTGTGTGCTGCATTTGCTTCACTGATGTTCCTGGTACTGTAGACAGGGCAAAAAGTTGTGCAGAGGTGATGTTTGAGAGAAGCAGAGCTGTGGCCACGTCAGCAGAGCCCTCTGCTGGAAATGCCAACCCTATTGGCAAAAAGCCTTTTATATCTGAAAAAAAAAAGAGCCACCACGAGTCATTTTGCCAGCAAAGAGTAACAAGTTTTTGGTGTGGTTTTTTTTTTTTAAGGTTACCTGGCCTTTTGTTATTACTTGTTGATGTGTCTATTCAATGTTCTCCATCAAAACTTTCCTACTCTGGCTTTATAACAGTTGCCAGGGTGATTGAAGACCCAGCTGGCATCTAAAAGTGGTGCTGCAGAGCACACAGGGTATTTGGTGGCTGAAACCCGAGGGATGCACATCACCCAGCTGCACAAGGAACTCTGCACCATGTCAGTTTTAATACCATTTTGCTCTTGCTTTTCAGCAGAGATGCCTTTTGTCTTTGAAACTTGGCATTTTCCACATGATCTTCATTTTTTCTTCCTGTAACCTCCTCACCACCCCCTTGGCTTTAAACTGTACATTTCCCATTTAAGTTTTTGAATTTCATTTCATCTCTGTACTCTGTTTTGTGTCACAAGGCGTTTGTTCAGTGTCTGCTAAATTGATATTTCATGTGTGAGCTTTTTAAACCTTGTGGGAACAAAAGGTTCCCCTTTGCTTGGAGGTTGCAGAGGTGTAATTGAGAGCAGAAATTGGCCAGCAATTCTGTTGACAGCATGTGAACCAGAAACAAAATTTCTGTTTCCCTCAGGCTATTTTTGTCCTTTAGCATTAACAAACACAAAGTGTACTGAGGTTTGTCAGTAAGGCAAACCAGTGTGGTTCTGAATGCAGGCAAAGAGCAGTCCTGGTGAGGAAGAAGTAGTTATTTTTATATATTTTTAAATACCATAACTTCTGATAGAAACTGAAGGTAGTTCTCATGCCCTCTTCTCTGCATCTTGCAGGTTGACTTGTTCCAGCTCCAGGTGAACACCCTGAGGCGTTACAAGAGACATTATAAGCTGCAGACCAGGCCCGGACTCAACAAGGCTCAGCTTGCAGAAGTAAGTGATGACAGAGGTAGTGTTATCTCTTATTTAAAATCTTCTTATCTCCTCTGTTCAGGTACACCTTTTGTGGACACTCATACCTGTCTGACTCATTAGGATGTGCCAAGGGCTCTGTGAAAGGTTTCAGGGGATGGCTCCAACAGAAAGCTGCTTGCATGTGGAACAGGCATGGAAGGCATGGAGCTGGCTCTTGAAAGCATATTTTGGTAGCTTGGCTTGTCTCTGCTTTCTTTCTCACCTTGTTCATAGTCATAATCAGTGCCCTTTGGGGAGCTGAAACAGAAAGCAGTTTCCTATGGTCTTCTAGAGATGGCTGTTTGACTGAAACTCACACACTACTGGACTCAAGTGCCCCTGTTAGTTTTTCTTTCCTCATAGGCAATTGAACTGGCTGGAATTACTTATTAAAGGCAGACTCACTGACCATGACTTCAGGTTCCTTATTTCCCTCCCTTGTCCTGATTATTCTGTGTTAAGTTAGTAATTTTTTACTTAAGGGCCTCTGCTGCTGCTTTCTCACCATATGGGTTCTTGTTCAGAAAGAACTCTCTGTATCCCTGTTACTTGAGTGAGTTGTGCTTGGTGTGCATCTGCTCTGCTCTCTTTCCTGACTTGATCTGAAGACATGCTGTGAGAAGAGTCTTCTCTAAACTTGAAAAAACTGTAGCAGTTACTGAATGGTAGTGAGGTCGATTTTATAAGCTGTGGTTTTCACAACTGTTTGTCTAAAAAACTCCTGGAGTGACTTGTTGTTCAGCCTGCAACAAAGTCCACTTCTGGAGCTGTGTTTGGTACCCAAAAAGAGGTTCTTCCATGTGAGAAGCAGATCTCATCCATCTTCAACATGTTTTCTATGTTCTGAGGAAAAAGCAGCCAATAGTTCAGGGCTTATGCTTGTGTCAGAGAGGGGTAACCCTCACAAAATCCTAACTTTTCCATTGTAAATTCACTGTTGTTCCTTTCAGTGAAAACTAAGGAGTTCAAAGGAAAACTCTCTGGATAAAAGTTTGCCATGTCTGGTTCACACAGCAAAGTGTTTCAGTGTTTCTGACACTCTCCTTTAAAACACTGAGGTGCAGAGAGAACTTGCTCGCCAAATAATCTCAGCATGAGGTGTCGCTCAGGAGGAGCTGTGCTGCTTTGGCAGGAGGACATTCTGGCTTCCAGATTCCGCTTGTAGGTTGGCTGCAAATCCTGCTGACATAGCAGGG
Organism: Neodrepanis coruscans; assembly: GCA_013400695.1. NCBI lineage: Eukaryota > Metazoa > Chordata > Aves > Passeriformes > Philepittidae > Neodrepanis > Neodrepanis coruscans. Next base: position 7,075 of record VYZS01012724.1, on the reverse strand, counting down.
CTATGCTGTGTTCACACACACATTCCAGCTGTAAAGAGGGAGGGAGGTAAATGAGAACTGACAGTTGGAACTGGTGCACGTTTGACTGAAAGTATATTGTGCTCAGCGGACATAGAATTGTTTTTGGAAAGTGAAAATAAACCAGTTCTGATTATTTCTACTCTTTAATTTCAGCAGTTCTGTCTCTTTACATGTTGTCCTTCTAGACTGTCAGTCGTCACTTCAGGAATATTCCGGTGAATGAGAAGGAGACACTTGCATATTTCATCTACATGGTGAAGAACAACAAGAGCAGGCTGGACCAGAAATCAGAAAGCAGCAAGCAACTCGATTGAAGGTTAACAAGACTTGGAATAAGAGAGACCTTGAAGGAACATATGGTATTGTGCATTTTAGGTATATAAGAACTGTTAAAGTATATTGTAAATTTTTTTTTTTAAATGCAGTGTCTGGATGACAGAAAAAAAAATAGACATTCTTATCAGGAGTATTTGAAAACATGTGCCCAGCATGTTTCTGAAGACTTCTTCCCCTCATTTCAAAATCACATTGGAATAAAGAAATGAGGATAATGGGGAAACCGAGTAAACTTGTAGGACTCTGGAGTTTGCCAACGTGGTGTTTTCAACCATTTCTGGAAATCTACATCTCAGTGCAATTCAGATCCCAGATGGATTTTTTTCACTGAATTCAGACTGCATCACAAACCACCGTGCAGTTTGTCTTGGTACAGGACTGGAAGAGCAGCAGAGATAAAATCTGTTGTCGAGGTGCATGGGTCAGAAGTTTGTCTGAAGCTTGCTCCTCACCTGCACATGCTCTGTCTTGCCTTGAGCCAGTGCTTCAAGTCCCAAACTTCTACAAATGCTCCAGCTCACCACATCTACTCCAGTAGATGCTACTTGACTAGTCTCAAATAGATGTAGTTTTTTTACCATTTTTCCTCCCGACCCCATCCAACATGGATGCCAACGAGCTCTCTGCAATCTCTTTTTCTAATTTCTTCTATTTAAGAACTCACTAATTAAATTGTCTGTAAGCATTTAAAAACTTCTGCATTTCCTCAGAATGTGGTACTAAGGCAAACACAGCTCACTTGCTGGGTCTGATCATGTTGGTAGAAGTGCTTGTTTAATTCACTTTTACGTATTTCAGCAATGGTAGGTGAAACAATGGCTTAAGACATCAGTCTCTCAATTTCTGTGTCAGGTCAGTATCAGTCACAAGTTTTGGGAGTTCTACACTGAAGTTAAGCAGGTGTCACAAAACTGCTGTGTGGATTCAGAGGGTCTTCAGTCTTTGTTTAGTACAAAGCAGAGTTACGGGTGAGGCACCATAACCAGGGCAATGATCTGACTGGGGCATTTCATGATGCATTTAATTTGTCTTTGCAACAGGCAAGAAGTATTGAAGCATTTGCCTTTCATGAGCATTACATGTGCTTTCATGAGAGCTGTGTGAGTGAGGGTGGCACTCCAGTGCTCCCTAACTGGGCATTGTAAGAGGAGATCACTCTGATTTTGTTATTTAAAGCCAAGGTGTCTTTACAAATAACACAGCATTTATTTTGGCAGAAGGAGCTTATAAAAGTGTTGGTCGTGACTGACTGTTCTCCAGTGACCTCAAATTCTCTTCAGGGGATCTCATGATTTGAAGCACCTCTCTGTTTCTTTGCTGTCCTAACCAATGTCTCCATTCTGGTTCAAGATGCCAAGACTCCACATCGAGAGCGTTTTCTCAACAAGCCTTAAGCAACAAACTGAATGGTAGAAAATTTCAGCTAGCATTTTGTAAGTTGCAGGTTTTAATACTTCAAAACTGGATGAAGCTTTGTTGAAGAGCTGAACACACAGGTCATGGTCCCAGCTTAGCACTGCTTTGTGTGTTGTAAGGCATGAAGGGTTCACTTAGTTAAACTCTTGTTGAAGCTCTCCCAGGGTCTCTTTAAAAATCAAGTCACAATTTAAAGCAAGTTGTTCACATCACTCTGAATTTTTGTTTGCTAATACTCCAAAAACATGTTCAACAAATTTCAACATGTCTAAGTCCTATGCCATAGGCAGAAATACTCTATTGGTACACATCCCATTTGTGATGTTTGGGGAGTGTGATTGTTTCAGCATTTTCTTGTTCAATTCAGTATGGATTTTTAGAACATCAGACAAGAGGGAGGTTCAAGGGATGAGGAGAGAATGTCTTGTGTTGGTATTTCATGAATGTTTAAAAATTTCCTAATTATGCTGGTCCTTTCCTTATTGAAAGGGTGGAGCAATTCCCACATCAGTCAACATGATCTGACTTCTCTCATTCAGGACAGATAACTAAAGGGGTACTTTCTCTGACTGCATGTTAATCTTCAAAGTGCTCATGTCATCAGAGAAAACAAGTTTCTGCGCTGAGAGGGTTATGCCTCATAGTTACTTTTCCCCTGTATTTGGCACTGGTGAGGCACCTCGAGTCCTGTGTCCAGTTCTGGGCACCTCAATTCAGGAAGAACATTGAGATGCCGGAGCAACCACAGAGAAGGGCAACGAAGCTGGTGAAGGGTCTGGAGCACAAGTCCTCTGAAGAGCAGCTGGGGGAACTGGGATTGTTTGGCCTGGAGAAGGGGAGGCTCAGGGGTGACCTTATCACTCTGTACAGCTCCTTGACAGGAGAGTGTAGCCAGGTGGGGGTCGGCCTCTTCTCCCAGGCAACCAGCAACAGGATAAGAGGATGTGGTTTTAAGCTGCACCAGGGGAGGTTTAGTTTGGACATTAGGAAAAAATTCTTCACAGAAGGGATGATTAGATATTGGAATGGGCTGCCCAGGGAGGTAGTGCAGTCACCATCCCTGGGGGTGTCTAAGGAAAGACTGGACATGGCACTCAGTGTCATGGTTTGGTTGATAAGGTGGTGTTCGGTCATAGGTTGGACTCGATGATCTCAGAGGTCTTTTCCAACCTAATTGATTCTGTGACTCTAGACCAAAACTGTAAAAATGTAGTTTGTTTGGGATTTATTTTTTTTGTTGTTGTATTTTATTTTGTTTTATTTGTAAAAGTAAATAAATCTGTTGGGGTGCTTTAGTAGCCAGCAACAAAATGATTCTTTTCAAGGAAATATGGTGGCAGGTTCCATCTGTTCAGGTGTATTCACTGGAATGCTTTTGTGCAGAGGTGGTATCCAGGAAACTTCTTTTTTTCTTTTTTTCCTGAAAATAGTCAATTGATGTGAAATGTGATCTTTGTTGGTTTCACTTCTAAAGCAATTATACTTTTTTGAAAAAATTCTTAGTGAAGTGTGATGATGAAGAGATGTTTACCAGCCATTAGCAGTTGTTTATAAGGTGGAAAGCTTGGAGGCAAGACACCAAAGAAGCAGAAGAATCTTTGGCTGTCAGACCCCATGGCCTTATAAACCCCTTGCAAATGCCTTATTACTTTGTTCTCAACTTAGCTAGAGCAAAACGCCTTGAGCACCAGAGAGCCAATGTCTTGTTGGAAGGGTCAGCCACCTGATGGCTCCCGTGCTATGAACTGAAACCACACGTCAAATTCAGTAGCAATATCCATGTTCAGGGTGCCTGTGATTCTTGAAAAGCATTTAGTGTCTAATAACCAGAAAACGCAACAATGCAATTGTCGTTGTGTACAATACCGTGCTGTGTGTTCGATTCCTTATGCTGCATGCCAATTGAAAAAGAGACTTTCCAACTGTTTTTATTTTAAATTTCAAAGTAAATGTGTTTGAACCTCACACTTGGGAAGCCATGAGGTGGGACATTTTCTCAGCACTTTCGGATGGGACTTGTTGGAAAGGTGTAAGACCCAAATCGCTTTGGCTGGTATGGTAAGATTTTTTTTTTCCTTTTTGCATTTTGCTTTTCACAGATGGGCCTTAAATTCTGTCTAGCTTTGAACCATGGAGCACAAGCCTTGGGGGCATGGAGGATGATCAGATGTCATCTTCTATTTATAATAGTGGAAGCTTATTTCTTACAAGCCTGCATAGGTGACATTCACCCTGGGGCAGAGGAATCATCTCTGAAGGTCTCCAGCCATTATATAGCCTAATGCAATTCCATAGCCTAGCTCAATTCTCATTGAAGAGCTGCATTAACTTAATTAGAGTTCTGAATAGATCCAAAGCCATTAGTATGCAATCCAGATAATGCAGATACATCTCTTCTGGGGTTAATTTCATCCTGTATGCTGACCCTCTGCTCACTTCAAGGGAAGAAGAAGTCATTGCTGGTACTAACCAGCTTGAGCTCAGCTCGAGGGAGTTGGAAGCATGCAAAGACTCGAGTTGGTGGCAACTTGATGGCTGAAAAGTGCAAATATATCCAAGGAGTCTGTGTTTAATTGCAGTTTTCAAATTTCCTGAATCTCAAAGATGATTGTCTAACAACCTGAAGTAAACAATTGCATTAAAAAGTAATGTTTCTTTTGCCAGGCACTTTAGATGCTCAGCCTGAGAAAAGCAGAATGGGCAGGTTTGTACCATTTGTCCCCAGTATTTTGGTGTCCCAGTTTTTCCAGCAGTCTGGCTGTAAACCACTAGATACCCCAGTGTGCAAGACTTGACCAAAACATGTCAAGTCTGGCATTTCAGGTTACTCTGAAGTGCAAGCTGGGTTCAGAGAGGCTTTGGATACAAGAGCTGAAATTATCCACAGTAAATGGGAGTTTTCATGTGGGTCATGATGGCACAGAGAGGATGAAACAGGACATGACCCACAGAGAGACTGAACATGCGTCCACAGGCAGCAGCGTGGAGGAAGAGTTGTTTTGCATCAGCTCTTGTGATGGATGTTTTATGAGAGTGGGAGGAGGGGAAGCTGTGCACTTTACATCTTTTGGTTGAGCCAAATGTAAATAGCAATGGGAGATCTTCAGCAGTAACTGCAGTTGGAGGGGAGGGTCTGCTGAAGGACTGTTTATTTAAATTGGCAGATCACTGTACTTCCCTGGAGCACTAGAGTCACTTTGCCTCTACAGTTTAGAAGAATGGATAATACAAGGTGGCCTCCCATCTAAAAGGAGTCCCTGTACTACCCAGATTATTGACTGAAGAGTCCCAAAGGTGAAGGAATGTTATTGATGCCTCACTCTTCGTGACACTGATGCCCTTTAGCCATCTCTAGCTTATCAAGTTAGGGAGTTTTCATTTCCCACTTTCAAAGTGCAAATGAACTGTTACAATGTAAGATACTCCTTGCACTTTTCACAGCTATCCCTGGTCTCGTGTTTTTTACTTGCCTGTGAACACATCTGATTGGGATGAATTAAATGCTTGGAGAAAGTGTGGGGAGAGGGGGAGGCTCCTGCCTTAAACCTGAACTTCCCTTGCAAGCAGCTCTGCAGGCCATCTTGTACATCAGCAGGTTCCAGGAGCCTCTGGCTTACCTGAGCCCTAACAGAGCTGGGTTTACTCCTGTCCTACTCACCTCTTCCTCAGCTAGTGCAGGGGAAGTGGGTAGCAGGTAACTTGCAGAATGGTTTGGAGTCTTTTGGCAGGCTTACTGGGAGAGAAAAACTGCGTTCCCTCTTCTGTTTCTGGCCTCCATGTGTTGTGCTGATCTTATGCCAAATGTTTTGGACACCTTGTATTTTTAACTGTGTAATATAGCTGTGTATTGTTAAAGCAACTTAGTAACTTATAGCAAAAACTGTAGAACTCATTTCTCTGAGGTGTAGGAAATGTCNTGTAGCATCCTGTCCTTCAAGATCTTTTCTCATGAAGTGCTTTGTTTCAGTTCTTTTTCCCATATTTTGCTGCCACCTGACCATCAGCCTAACAGGCAAAGGTGCCTCCCATTTTTGCTGTGGTGAGGAATCAAGTGGTGCCAGAAACTGGGACTTGAGTATTTGTTCTCCTGAACCCTGTCATGGTGTTTCCAAAGGCTGTGCTGGCAGTGGCTGAGTCATGCTTTAGCCTTGATTTTTAGCCAGGAAAGAGGTTGTAGTATAGCTTTTCAGACACTTGGGCTCTCACAGAGGAGGATGATTGAATGTTGAAAGCTTTATACCTAAAATACAAGGCCAGAATTTATCACTGTCAAATTAAATTCGACTCTCTGATCCTTGTGGGTCCCTTCCAACTTGGCATATTCTGTGATTCTGTGAAATCACACTGTTGATGTGCAATAAAGACTTGCACAGATAATTCTTCCTGAAACAATTCCACAGCATCTGCTGTATCCTTTCTTGTTTCTTGGTGCTGTTCTACAACCAACTGACTTGTTTCCTGATTGTTGTTCAATTCATGGTAAGGAGTAAAATTTCCTCTGGGAGGAGGGTGACAACTGGTGTTGCTGCTGACTTCCAGCCATGAGGAATATAGCTGTTTATACTGCCTGTGGACCTTGTAGAGGACACTTGCCCCCCAACCCCATCCTGCATCCCAGGATGTAATTTATGATAAAAATAAAAGCTGCCAGTTAATATGTTATTTGTATCAGCTAATGAATGATATTACTTAATCTCATATTTGCTCCCTGCCAAGAAACCCTCAAGAAGGTTTCAAGCTCAAAAGCAAAGCAGAATCTACTCATTCTTTTTAACATACTCACATCAAGAAGCTACGGAACCGGCTCATTGATCTGAGGAGCTGAAAACTGCACTCCCAGCTGCCGTGCGAGGGCAGTGTTAGCTCAGGAACCCGGGGGGTGGGTGCTCTGCGGCTGCAACTCCGAGCGCAGGGCAGCTGCCGGGGGCACCAGGGCCGTGTCCCCATCCCGAAATTGCCTCCTCGGCAGGAGCTGGCTGTGCTTGTCAGAGACCGGAAGCGGGATTATGCTGTACTGGGATGTGGAGATCATAAAAATGGTTTGTTTGGGTTTGGTTTTGTTTTTTTTTTTCATGGTTGGACATTGAAATTGAACACGTCCGATCCTCTGCATGAGCCGTCCTACAACCTCCTCACAGCCTTGATGGAAACCAGGCATCAGTTCTTCCCTCTCCAGCAGAAAGGGCAGCGCAGAGGACTGGGGAAAAATGTCAATGTGGATTTAATGGTTTTGCGTCTTAGAGTTGTGGTTAAGCAGGAGGAGTGTGTAGGAGAGGGCCTCAAGGCTTGCTTTTTTTTTTTT
>VYZS01012706.1:262-17731 GCA_013400695.1 Neodrepanis coruscans | reverse complement strand
TTTCCTTTCCTTTCCTTCTTTTTAATTTTCTTTTTTCTTTTCCTTTCATTCTTCTCCTTTCATTCTTTTTATTGCAATTTTGTGTTAACTGTGTTGCTTCAGATGGATGGCCAAAAGTAGCATCTACAATTATTGGGATCAAATCTGTGTCATTTTCACATATATCTGTGTGAGGCCATGCAGGATCTGGGGACAGAGTCTCAGAGAAAGACAGCGAAATGAGCGCTGATAGCCCTTGATGAGAAGTTAGGCCTCACTCCCTGGAAGTCAAAGCCACCAATTATCTGGGGGTCTTGTATAGCTTGTGCTATAAACATGACATGTTAACGTGCATGATGTCTCTTCCATCACTACAGATACTTAGTGTTGTCTGTCACTTAGAGTTTGCCTTGTGACTTCATGCCAGTAACTAGAAGGTTGCAGTAAATCCCAGTAAGTTAGGGGCAAATCTTGCAAATGCCACCACTGGGCAATACAAGTTGTTTTTCAGGAACTGAGTGAATTATAATCAATTATTTTCAACATTGCACTGAATACATTGAACTGCTGAGGATGTTGTACATAGGTGAAGGCAGCAAGCCTTCCACAAAAGGCAAAAGGCTGTACAGCACAGCCTCACAAAACTCATGAGACTGATAACACTCAGTGGGAAAACAAGACCTATATGTTGACATTTTGTGAATATGTAGAAAACAAAAGAAAATCCAAGGACAACATATTAGAAGGTGTATTGGGCTTCTCTATTCCCTCTAGGTGATCCAACACAGTAATTATTACAATGTGAAGTAGAAAAGAGCACAGTGCTTTAGTAATATGAAACTTCATCACAGCATCTGTTTCTAAACTTTGCTCAGAGGTAAGGAGAGGCAACCAAATTCTGGGTAAATTATAAAACAATTGAGTGGCTAGGGAAAGAAATCTTGGAGGAGTTTAAAAACAAATTTCTCACATGCAAAAACCAAAACTACCACTACTGTTACTATGCCTGAACAAAAACCAAATTATAACAATCAATTATTAGGAGGCTGATGTGAAACACTTTAGCAAATTCAGTGGATTACTTGAATTTTCAGCTTCTCTGCTGGTCTAAGGAAAACACTAGCAAGATATAGACCCTCAGGCATTGAGTATTTTGCCTTTCTAGTGCTGAATGTTGTCAGGTCCTTTGCTGCTACACTGTTGCTTATGAAAAGCATCTGTATTTAGAGATACTAATAATAGTCAATAGTATAAAATCTATATTTTCTGAAGAAGTCTACCTCCTTCAGCATCACAATGCTCAACATTTATATCATCCAAGTTGAGATTTGAGAGAGAAGCAGAGAACTGAAGGTTTAAAAAGCTCCTTTGTAGTTTACCACAAAGATAGTTGAATGAAGAATATTGTCTTCCAAATTTCCAGGGAGAGTAGAGAAGAAAGAAGGCTGCACAGGCAAGTAAGTGTCTTTTCCAGCGCCCCCCCCCCCACTTCCAACCACCCTCCCATATATGTTATGTAGCCTTTTCTCTCTTCATTACGTTCAAATTCCCATAACCCACCAAAACTTCAACAACCACTGGAGCATTTTCTGGACAAGAAATCTAAACTTTGTTTTCTGTTATATTAAACAAATGACTGCACCTTAAAGTATACTACTGGGACAGCATGTTTTTTATTCTCACCAAAGAGCAAGATACAAGAGATCAACTTGATAGGTGTGATTTTTAAGTTTGTTTTACTGCTGTGAACAGTTTTTATTTCATGCTCAAATTTTCCTCACCTATTTAAATTCAACTAATTTACTGACTGAGAGTTAACAAGAAATTTCTTCCTTTACTTCTAGCAGCCTTTTGAAGGAGTCAAACAAAGAAATGCTGAAGAAAACAGTTTTTTAGACTGTTCTTTCTTCCATCACTTACTAAGCGCACAAAGAAAAATGAATGGTTTAAAACCTCCCAACTCTGATCTGTACAGTTCTCAAACAAATTATGAGATTACACTGCCCCAGACAACCCTGATGAAGTAAATTAATTAATTTAACACACTAAAGCTCTGAAAACAATGTAAGGGGAAGACTAGCAATTATTTGCATATAGCACGCAGATGGACAGACACGCGAGCAAAGAAGTGATGTCCTACCTCTCCTTGCCGGTGATAGTGCTTGGGAGGTTTTCCCATCTGCTCTAGCATTTTGCCCTTCTTACTGCTAGCAAGCATCAGTCCCTGGTGGATGCCTGCAGATCTGTTGGTTGCCTGAGTTGGAGCCTCCCCCATCAGGGTGGACTTGATGGAGTTCACCTTGGAGCTGGAGCTGTCTAGTTGGGAGCTCTCCACGATCAGGACCGCGGCTAGTAAGAGGACACAGCAGGAGCACTTATTCCACATCAGCACGATCATCTCCCCTCCCCCGAAAGGACTATTTTTCTTTTTTTTTCTTTTTGTTTTTCCTTTTCTTTTTTCCTTTCTTTTTTTTTTTTTTTTTTCGGAAAAGAAAACAGAAGAGAGGGAAAAATAGTTTTTAAAAATATCTCCCGAAGTTGTTAACACAAAGCAATGGATTTCAATGCCACACACACAAGGAACTGCTGTTCTGAGAGACAGGGGAGAAAAATAATTAAAAAAAAAAAAAAGGATCCCCTAGGAAAAAAAAAAAAAAAAAGATATGAAGTCTACAGGCATCGATCAACTATCAAGTCGGTGAAGTGATGTCTTTTTCTTCCAGGTCCTCGAGACGTCCAGGCAGTTCTTTAGTAACTCAGAGAAACAAGCTGCGAGGCAACTGCACCCCGGGCAGCTCCCCGACAGTGCAGGCACCAGCACGTTTGCTTAAGCTTCAGAGGAAAACTGAGAGAGTTATTTCCCCCCACTCCTCCTCTCTTGCTGCACAAGCCAGCAGAGAGGAAACTCAAACCAGATCCAATCCAAGCAGCACCGGCAAAAGCTGGGCTTAGTTTTCTTTCACTCTCTCTCCCCCCTCTTTACTTTTTATTCCCCTCCTCCTTTTTCTATCTTTTGCCTCAGCCTCTACAGTCAGCAGGAGTGAATGAGCCCGGTCTCCTCCTCCTCTTCCCCCTCCTCCTCCTCCTCCTCCAGCCCGGCCGGTGCGGGTCGTGCGGCGGAGGGGAGCCTCGGGACTGGCCCCAACTCGCGGCGGGACCCGGGCGGGGAGTCAGACCCCACGTCGATCTTCCTGTGCTTCCCGCCGTCGCATTCGGTGGTCTCCGTAGTCTCTCTTTGCCCCCTTATTATTACAGCCGCTGGCAGCGGGTGCCTATCCCGAGCCCCCAGCCGGGATACACCGCCGCCCTTCTCCCCGGCCGGGCCGGGGTCTGCCCGGAGCGCTCCGCGGCGCTGCACAGCCCTGCGGCACGGTTTCCCCGCCGAGCCTGTCCCCAAGGGCTCCCTCCCCGGCATCGGGCTGCCTGACTGAGGTGTGTGTCGAGATGCTCCAGCTGCCCGAAACTCTCGGAAGTGCCAAACCCGTTATTCCCGCGGATCTGTGAAGGCATAGTGCTGGCAGGCAAAACCCGCCAAAGCTAGCGCCCGAGCCAGCACAGTCCTCTACCTACTTAAAGGATGTCCAGCCACAAATGCTGCACTGCACTGCTCCCTCACCTGACCCTTCCCAGTGTCACAGTGACACCATCAACCCGGGGGACTTACCTTGGATTTATCTTCTCAATTTCCCTGGCATGGGCACACTTACAATCGCTGTAAAACCCTCAAGTGCTACGAACTACACCCACACAGTTCAAGGCATCTCTTTGCTGCAGCACCAAAACAATGTATTTCAGAACAAAGAAAACAGGGACACAAAGCAGAACTGTGAGAAACTTAGCTCTTAACTTTTCCCTGTTACCTGCAAAAGATCTAGTGCAGAGCAGAGAACATCACTTTGAGGCACTTGATTACTGCAGTGGAGCAGCTACAAGCCCTTGTCTTTCCCCTGGACATGTGAAAGTGAGGTGGAGGGAACAAAAGATTGTGAGAGAAGCAGCATTCTTGCTGTTCTATATGCTCATGTATGAACATTACCCTGTCTTGGAACAGTACAGAGAATTTTCATGTTTTCCACCTCTTCTGTAAGTCCTTTCCAGGTACTCTAAAATCTTACACAGCAGAAGGGGAAGAAGAAATGTGCACCTGAAATTTCATATTTTAGTAACTAACCACTGTGCAAAAGGCAGTAGCTAAAGCAAGAAACACCAGGAGTCGGGCACTGGTTTGGACTTCAGTGTTGTTGCTCCCTCACAGTGAGCAGAAGCCCTCATGGGGACTTGAGAACTCTCTGCAGTGAATGCTCCAGGAATCACACCACCTTGGATAAGTTTTTTCAAATGTTGTCTAGCTACTGACTTGTGACTGCTAGCAGTGTCCTAGTGTTACAGATTTTATTATATTAAACTGATCATCTTGTGAAGAATGGATTAATTTATGTTACTTAACTATAGAATTGTTTAGGAGGACTTGATCCCACCTTCCAGGGCAGATTTTTTCTTTTTTTAAGTAACTGAAATGACATGTCAGCCCCAAGGCTGGATTTTAAACTCTTCTACAGAGCATGGCATTTGCTCTAACTCTGGCTTCAGATGAGTTCATGTTTAGTGGATTTGGAAGTGGAAGAAATTTACTGCTCTTGATTTCTGAAAATGCATTTCAGATTTTTTTTTTTTTTTACTCAGTTTGGCAAGGAATAAAAAATGAAAAAAACAAACCCAAGTTCACCTTCTTCACAGCATTTCTTTTTTTTCTATCTTTGTGTAGCCTTAAATAAACTAAAACTACCTTTCTGACTTTATCCCTGGTAATTGTAAGAAAATGTTCCTAAAAGATCAGGAAGCAATTTGCAATTTTACAGGAAAGAGATATAAGCCAGTCTTTTTTGACTGTTTTTGACCTGGCTTTTGACACCCAGCCCTCATGGTGTTTCAGCCCTCCCAAACCCAGAAGCAAACAGCTATCAGGAAAAGTTCTAACAGACAATTTCGAAGAAAGTTGGCAGAGAGCCATATAAACACCACATACACACACACAAAATGGGTAAAATCAGTCACAGAGAAACATACAAACCACTCAAACATCCATACATGGTGTATATACACACGTGCATAGGGAGTGTCACATACAGGAGGCTGAAATCTACCCACTCATTCATGAGATTAAACTGAGATGGAGAAACACAAACCAGTAACAGCTCCCTAATTTCTAATAGCAAGTCAATCCTTCATTTCCTCTTCTTGTTAACATGGACTGTCCTACTCACGTTTTGTTTTCTTGCTGGGGATAAATACACTGTAGAGATCACTGAAGGTACAATTCACATCTCTTCCATATTCTCTATATGTGCCACCATGGAGCCTTAGGCCTGATCTCTCCTGCTACATAGATGGTATCAAATCTGTAAGAATATCAATTTGGCAGGTTTTGCAAAATTACTGCAGAAAGTGGACAAGCAAAATGTCCTAAACATTTGATAAAGTTATATGTAGATCTGGTATATTGATCAAAATATATGGGATGCTGTGTTAATTCACAAAATGCTTTCTACAATTCAGAATTTATGGCATGTTTAACTGGGCTCTAAATCTATTAACTGATGTATTTGTTAACTTTGGTGACAGCAACAGCAATCCCCCTCAAATTATAGTTTTTTGGAAGTTATCTCATATGTGTTTCTCTTACCCAGGAAGTAACACAAATTTTTAACTCAGTGATGGAGCACTCTCAACCCAAGTTTGCTGGAAAAAGGGAAGATTACAATATGAATAAAATAATCTGATGAGATATGCAAAGAGAACTCATGACAATAAATATGCAATATATGACCTCATGTGAATATCATTCACCTCTTCTTGAAATAAATAGACATGTGTGATATTAAAGGAGGCACACAGCATCTAAGAGATCAGGTAGTAAGCAGACTCTAAATTAATTAAATATATATCTAATAATATCTTACCAAAATTGTGACAATAAATATAAAATGCAAGCCACATTCCAAGATTTTAGATGTAAATAACAAAGTGCCCGTGTATTCATAACCTTTAGAAATTTCTGAGGAAATGAAAACAGGATTTGCTTTATTACCCTGATAGATATTTCACTCCACAGGAAGCAACAACCCACTTCACTGCAGGGCAGCTGCTGCCAGACCAACATGCTGCTCAAGACCACAAAAATCAGAAGTAGACGGGCAGGACACTAAATCTTTGTTAGGGAGGAGCTTTTCCCCTCCCTTAACAAAAGCATGGTATATAGGTATACTTGTAGAGAAATAAGCTATTTAGTAGTTAGGTGGAGTTTGGTTTGGTTTGGTTTTTTCCCCACTTCTAACTAAGCATTCAACCCATGCCCTGTCTACTTTACATTTGTCAAATACAAACTTCTAAACCAAGGTATAGATTTCCTATGCTTCACATTACAGCAACTCTGATGTTCTTCCAGAAAAAAAGACATTTCACAATATCTACTCAAATAGGACAGTATGAAGGCAAAAATACAAAGAAGTGTCTCTTCTTTTCAGATTTATGTGCCACTAAAACACAGAATTTGAGAGACACCAAGAACTTCTAAAACATTAGAAGGGATCTACCAGAGGAACCAGCTACAAAAAACAGTGGTCAAGAGCATGGAGTGCACAAAGCAAAGGCTGTTACACTACAGATCAGGCAGAAAGACAGTTTACCACTAAGTTCTCCAAGTTTGGATGCCTATTGTGGAGGAGCTAAGGCCCACATACTTGGTGTGTGGTTGGTCACACATTTCAGAGCAATATAGTCTTTTGCGTCCAAAAGGAGGTTTTGCAGCTAACTATGCAGAATAATGGAAGCAGCATTACCCCCAAAAAACTACAGTCAATGGCAAATGCTACATCACATGTGGGGTGGTCATGAGGAATCTCTCATCAAGTACCATATTGCAGAAACTGAACCCATTCTTGACCATTGCACATATAACCACAAATCTTCCCAGGATCCTGCAAAGGTAGGACTTACACCCTAACTCAGGCAGATTGTCCAAAGACCCCCATGTTCAGCATTAACTGTTAATTCTTCCCAAAGATCTCCAGCAGACAGAAGGAGAGGCTGTGCTGGTTACAACCCACACACCAAAGCTTGATGGTCAAGCAAGAGGACCACGTTCATTAAACACCAGTGAGATCTCCAGTGCAAATACTAAGAACTACATCAGTGGGCCACAAGTAGTCAGTTCTCCTTTAATGGTAAAACGCAAATTTATTTCAATACAGAAATGCGCATTTGTAACTCCGTTGGGCTAAATTAGCATGCTTTATGTAAGAAAAGTAGGTTTTTCTTTCATCTTATTTGCAGCCATGAAGAGGAGACACTCCACAGAGTAAAAATAGTCTTTATTTCTACATCAGGTATTCATACCCTGAACAAATCTTGGGGGTTTAAATGTGTCAAACACATATTTCTGTTATATAAATGCTTTGGTATTTCTTTTAATTACACTTGTTGGTAAATTTAATGAGAAAATTAGATGGCCTTGAACTAACAAAGGTTTTGTAGAATTTTTCCAGATTCACAATTAATTCTTAACAAAAAAAACCCATAAAATTTATTTCAATTTGTGGTATTTTCATTGAAATATATCAAAATTTTTAATTGCTTTTCTACTATCTCTTTATTTTTCTTTGCCAGGGAATTCCATTATAATAATTATAATTTTAGGCCTTTTTTCATTTTTCTTGGGAGAAGAGGATTGGAGTGGGGGTGGGGAGGACGGGAGAGACATGGAAAAGTAATCTTTCTCCTCTTTCATCCCCCTCCTTTGACTCCGAAAGTTTTAAAGATGAAATATTTGGAAATCTAGCAGAAGTCAAGATAAAAGCAAGAAATGAAGAAACACCAAAAATTAATATATTCAATTTAAAAACAAAAAGGAAATACAATGATAATGAGAAGATCCTTTACCTTACTTCCTTCAAAGGGCCAAAATTACACACTAAGTGTAAACTATTATGGCACAGATTACAATCCCATGTAATTTACAGCATCTATATTTTAAGATACATGACTTCAGTTGAATCCTTCTTGATTTACGCCAGCTTTACTTCAGTCCAATGTCCTATGCTTTTCTTTCCCTTAAACAAACAAAATTACCTGTCTTCAAATTAAATCTGTTTTTAATCCTATATAAAGCATTTAGCAATACTTGTTATATGAAAGACATTCTATTACACAGAGGTGTATTGTTTGTTGTTATTACGGGTTTTTTTGGTTCCCCAGCTGCACTGAATTTCCATTGCCCCTTACAGCAACTCTTACAATTTGGATATGGCCAAATCTCTCTCAGTATTGCTCCTGGGGCCTACTCTGTGTTTTATTTAATTTCTGACTAAAAAAATTTGATCAGGACCATCAAATAATAACTAGCTTTTGCTACAGCTCAACAGTAAAAATTTTTCTTTAAGCAAAGAAAATTTAAGGTTCTCTTTCTTCCTCTCTATCCTCCAGCTCTTCATTGTGATGAGGTTTGGGTTCATGTCTTTCTTTTCTCGCTGTTTTTATATTCAACTCACAAACAAACCCCCTCAACAAAAAAGGCTTTACATGGCAAAAAAAGGGCAAGAGCATATAGACACTGGTGGTACAATGGGAATCAAAGGCAAGTGGATACCATCACTCCAGCATTTCCTCCAAATGCCTCAGGTCCTGGGACTGTGGCCCCAACAAAGCACCTGGAGAACAAGTTGGGATGCAAAGGCATGACAGACGGGAGTCAGCTCCAGAAAACTTGGCCTGTAGCCATCACAAAACTCTTCTCCGCAAATAATATTTCTATATTATTATCAGTCATTAGAGCTCATGCAATGTTTCTTCCAGCATTGAAGTCCATAGGTGAGACCCATGCTGCAAGAACTGTCCAGCTCCTCCTCTCCCTCTTGACAGATGATGTTTGAAAGTCGCAACCATAATCCTGTGACACAAAAGTGTCATGGAGACCCTTCTGCAAGCTCTGGGACAGAATGCCAGGTAAGCAAAATCCTTCCTCCTCCTCAGCCTTTAGTCCTTACCACTCTGTGCTATGGGACATGCTGTCAGTGCAGTGCAGGGATGGCGTAGGGAGGTGTTGGCAGCAGTGGTTCAGCTTTGCTCCTTGACTCTGCCGGCATGCCCAGTGAGGAGAGCAAGCCAGCCAGTGCTCACTGGACTGCAGCCACAAACAACCTCTGGCAGGGGTTTGATGCCAGCTGCAGAGTATTCCCCCACTGACGTCGTGACTGCCTAGTCTGGCCACATCAAGAGATCCCAGCTCACCTCTTCCTCTCCAAAGGTTACTCTCTCTCCAAAACTGTCAGCAAGCACAGCCATTGGTGTAATTGTCGCCTGACCCAGCTGAGCCACAACGGGTGGCCCCAGCTGCAGCTGGAGTAGGAGGCACAACCGCAGCCCGGAGACAGGCAGGCTCACAGCATGCGACCCCGGGCACGGAAACGGGAGAAGAAATATCTCATCCTTTCCTGTGTTTTAGGGTCTAATTCCTAATGCCATGCTCCTTGTGAGCAGGAAGGCAAATGATGTAGTAAAAATGTTTTGAAATCCTTATTTATAATTTTTCTCCTGCTGATACTTTTTTTTAAAAAAAGATGAGTACTGAATGTTACTGTTATTCCTCATAAATAACTCCTTTTCCTGATTACAACAGTCCAAGACGGTGTCAGGGTTAACTCAAAACACAAAGCACTGTGACAAGATTTGTTGCTCACAGTCCAGAATTTTAATCAGCTTCTCTAACAACAGTTAACCCTTTGGAGTGGGAATAACCAACTTCGGAGCATGACAAGGCAAACACTCCCAGCCAGCATAATTAATAACCATTGATAAATGTTGCCTCAAAAGCCAATGCCATAATTAGTCAATTTAAATTATTTTAAGCCATTTCAGTATTTTTCCCAAAACATCTTCACCATGTCACTGAACTAATCAATACCTAATCATGCTCCCAAAGCCATATACATTTTAGCACTGATCAGAGAAAGAAGTACTTTCCAAAATGAAAGATTTAGGGGAAAACCAGTGAAGGTTCAGGTCCCGGTCCCACACCTGGGAGGCCACAAGTTAAACCCTCCAGTCTCCCTGACAGGAGCCGACAAGAGCCAGCCACATGTGCAGAGCAAGAGGAGCAGCAAAGACCAGAGAGTATTTTCTCGTCCTCGCCCCATGCAGGACTGCTGCCGGCCCCACCAGAGCATTCCCTAGCGCAAAGCACCCTGAGGAAGATGTATGTGAGCTACGCCGTGAATGCTCAGCACGTGGTTTTCCAGAGGACCACAGTGCACAAACCAAAACACAAATCTGCGGTAGCCCAGAAAGACATCTGACTTGATATGGAAATAGCTGAAATTTCAGTCTCCCTCTCTCCCCAGCTGCATATGTTGAAGAGTTATTAAAACAAGAAAAAATATCTATAATTAGCAAGTCTACATACACCCTTTTTCTTTGCAATATTTTTGCAATATTTGAGCCAAGTTACTCAAACTTTCCAAAGAAAAATAACCGTAAGGAAAATTCCTTTCTCAGGAATGAAAGCAGCAGAAAATTATGAGGTTGAAAAGGGTTAGAATGGAAACCATTGTGCAACCTTAGCTATAATAAGGACTATAAAAGCTGATTGTTGTTTATTACATTTATCTCATATTTTCTGATAAATGCAGTCTCAGCTGAAGAGTGTATAAAAAGCAAAAGTAAAAATAATTTCATTAAATAAATTAAATACTTTAAATAAGTTATTTTGGAGCTAGGATGGTGTATCTAGAGGCTGTAATAAATATATCCCTCTCTCACAGTAAGGCCAAAGCCTTTTCTTTGCAAAAAAAGTGAAGCTGCTTTCTTCTTTGTATGATTGTTCAATTTTAATCACCATCCTTATTTCAGAAAATAACTAAAAGATAAAGAGATAAATATTTTAGAACATAAGCCCCTCTACCCTCCCAGTTTTTGTAGCATAAGTACATTGCTTTAGAATCAGGAAATAATATGAAAGGGAAAAAATCCTCCTCTGGAATATAAGAATTTATGATGAATAGTTAGTTCATTAAATAGACTCAAAATCTGTCCTACTAACAGGTAAGTACAACTGTATTTGATAAAATAAGAATTGATATTGATCATTTGGTATTGATCACTTATGAGCTGCCTCTCCAATTGTGTTGCATTCTAAAAAAGAGTAGACTTTATAAATAATTGTCTAAAAAAGGGACATCTCATTTCTCTTCTAATAAAATAATGTTTTAAATGTAATTTCTGATCAACTTAGTCTTTTTAGTCCAATACACATGCAGTAACTGGCAATGTCTAAATAAAAAGTAATTTTGAAGATAAATGATAATTAAAATGATTATTTTGCAAATTGATTTAACTTTTAGATTTGGTTTTCGTTTGGGTGGTGTTGTTTGTTTTCCTAAAATTCTGATTTATTTCTATTGAAACAGTTTTTTCACTGCGATGCCAACTTAAGGAGAGCCTTCTGACCATCTCAGGGAACATATTTATTGTGAAAAAGATTAAAATAGTATTCCCCATACAATTTTCACAAAAATGGTAAAAGAACCTGATCTTGCCCAGCAGAGAAAAAAGAATCTCAAGGTAGCACTAAAGATGCCCAATTTCTTTGCTCTATCTATTATTGAAAGTAGGCAGAAAAAAAAAAAGAGGTGTTCAGTCCGTATTGTTTTAAAGATGCTGTCTATATAGCTGCTAAATAAAGCAGGAGCAGAATCCAGAATTACATGACTTTTTCGCCACCCCAAATCTGTACAGATGGTAAAATTAGGACAGACATTCAATGAACTATGCAGGTTGCATTCCTGGATAATTGCACAGGTGACAGAGATCAATTATGAAGCTCAATAGTTACAGGCCAGAACATCGTGTTGCAGTTTTACCAATGTATATTTACACTCAGTTCCCTGGCTGGTTATTTCCCCATTTTTCTCTCAATGTTAGAAAGTGACAAAAAAAGATGAGAAGGAAAAGAAAGGGGAGCCTCTCTTCTTTGGTGTGCAGCCCAGTTTGATAGAGAGAAGGGAGCTTGCTTCAAAAACCAAATACTCCTTGGAGCATCTATATTGGCTCCCACTGTGGAGTCTGGTAACACAGCCCCACTCTGTCCTTTGATAATTCAAAGACAATGACTATGTAAACCTCATCCTTAGCTTTCTGCTAAAAGCCTGGCTCTCCCTAGCACTGTGCTCCAGGGCCTGCTCTGTCCCAGAGTTTTCCAGCTGAAAGAGTTAATAAAACCTTTTTGCTGGCCTTACTCAACAACTTACACAACAATTTTCCTGAATCTTAGAAAAAGTTAGCACTTGAACCTCAAGTGGTAACTCGAAAACCCCTCCTAAATGAATAATACATTTAAGTACATCGACACTGAAGGAGTAGTACAAGGAACAGAACTAGTCCTTTGCCTTTTTTGCTGTTATCCACAATAGGCAGCTCTATTTTTCTGCATAACAAGTACCAGAATACTGAATATACTTGTTGCCAAGAAATGCAGAACAAACAGATTTACATGTTTTTCCCTTTATTTCCATGATCTGACCTTTGCTTTTTATGTCTTTGGAGCAAGCTGCAACTTTATTTACATGTATAATCTAGATGAAATGCTAGTTTGTGTGGAGAAAGCTATGTGGACTTTGATCTTTGAATCTGATTTTTCTTTTTTTTTTTTTCAAAGCAAAAACATAATGAATTAATGGAAATATGGAAACATTAGGTTTTAGAATGATTCTCATTTCATGGTTCTGATTCTTTCAGCCCAGGCTAGATCCTTTATGCTTCCCTAGAGGTTTGAAGCATTGGTTCGTAGTCTAAAATATTGTGTCCTGACATAGTAGGTACTTAAATCACTCATAGTGCTCACTTCAATAATGATAGCTTTGGAATCCCCATGAAAGTTCTTGATTGCAATGAAAGGTGCCAGTAGCCACCTCAAATTTGTATAAAGTAGCAGGAGTGAGAAAACGAATTATTAAGTTATTAAAACAGTGTAATTCAAATTATTAGGAAGACAGCAAAAACTAATAGGAAAAAGGAATAAGTACTAAGAGAGTTAACAAAAAAGGAAAAAGAAATAGGAAATAATCTAGACACAGATTAAGGTGGGGGAGAGGAGTTTAAATAGAATCATAGATTCACAGAATGGTTTGGGTTGGAAAGTACCTTAAAGATCATCTTCTTCTAACTGTCCTTCCATGGACAGGAACTTCCACTAGATCAGGCTGCTCAGAGCCCCATTCACTCTGGCCTTGAACACTTCCAGGGAGAGGGTGTCCACAGTTTCTCTGAGCAACCTGTTCCAGTGCCTCACCACCCTTGGCAAAGAATATCTTCCTGATATTTAATCTAAACCCACTCTCTTTCAGTCTGAAGCCATTCCCTCTTGTCCTGTCACTATACGCCCTTGTAAATAGTCTCTCCATCTTTCTTGCAGGCTTTTTTAATGTACAGGAAGGCTACAATTAGGTCACCATGAAGCTTTCTCTTCTCTAGGTTGAGCAAACCCAGTTCTCTCAGCCTTCCCTCAGGGGAGGTGTTCTGTACTTCTAATCAAATTGGTGGCCCTCCTCTGGACTTGCTCCAATAGGTCCATATCCTTCCTGGGCTGGGGACCCTAAAGATGAACAGAGCATTTCAGTTGGGGTCCCCAAGGTATCAAACCTGCAACTTTGTGCATTGACTCTTTTTTCATTCACTAGTTTGGTCAATTTTGGACATTTTATTTATATTTTCTAAGTCTTGATTTTTTTACTTCTATGTATCTGCCTAGTGTGAAAGGAATACCTCACTTCTACCCCACACTTTTCTCGGCTCTGCAGTCTTCCCAGTTTTATATACCAAATGAAAATGACATGGTACTGATACATGTTAAATCCTAGTATTTCTTGGTTAGGAATTTTTTACAAAACAACACTAAATAGCTCACAGTATTGAAATGAGGAGAATGATGGAGAAAGAAAAATAAAGTGCTATTTTTCTATATAGTTCTTATTAAAGTAAAGCATAAGTTCTGACATAAAATTTTAAATTCTGTATAAATTTTTCTGAAAAATGTTTTATATTCATGTCTCCATACATCACAAGTATTGTAATAAACCCATACTATTTTATCTAAAACTGAACAAGAGAGGTTCCTCACTGGGATTCTATAAGTAATTAAATTAAAAATAATATAGGTTTACTGATCTATATGTTTTATTAATTTTTTTAACATTCATATGGTTTTACTACATGCCTTTTTTGTTACCTCTGTCTCTGCTGGTTTACAAATGCTCATCAACTCAGTATCTCTGGGGCAGGAATAGGGAGCATCTTTGTGGAAATAACCCCTTTCCAAATTGCACACTACTATTTTGTGACCCAGTTAATAGCTAAGAGAATATTCTTTTTATTTGCTACCACACACAACCGACATTGGCAATAACAAATCATCAAAGCAATCCAGATGGTTACTATCAGAGCTAGGTATTTTTAAAAAAGGATATAAAAAACACACCAAAAAAAAAGGTGTGAGAATCCACGGCACTTTTCAGAGGACACCGTATACAACTCAAGAGCAACAGTGACATTAACTGTAGGGCAATAGCTCAGCACAAATGTCTGGTCAGTGGAGTTCTGCTGCTTCAGTGAAAGCTACTGCCTGTTACCATGCAGTCATTATCAAAAAGAGACAAAACAAAACAAAACAAAACAAAACAAAAACAAAACCAACATGATTAGAAGCTTACTTATATGCAAACTTTCTTGTTCTGACTTCAACATTATAAAAATTACCTCTCAGTTCCTAACTATTGTATTTACAGGTGACCAGCTAATAACAGCAGCTTTTGATAGCTTTTTCATTATCCAGCAATATTATCCAGCAAAACCATCCCTGGTTTTGACTTTGAGGTTATATTATTTTTTGACTGCGTTGATTAAACTGAGCATATACTTAATCTACTCTAGTTCTAACTCTTCATATGACCTTAGGAAACAGGACTGTTTTGTCGATACTGTATTTAAAATTAGAGTACACACATTCCTATAGTCCCATTGTTTTTCCTAAGGTGCAAAAGATTAGTAAGGCTTCCATAAGACAAGTATAGTAGTTGCGGTTGTTGTACAGTAAACTCTGTTAAACTCAGTTAAACCCTGCAGTTCAGAAAACTGTTTTTCAAAATGCTCGTGGGATAAGGAGAGCAGTCTCAAAAAGCAGCTTCCTATCAAAACTGAAAGACAGAAGCATACCTCCCTATATCTTTTAAAGCCTCTTAAAATTGTTGACTAGACCTCCTATCAGTCTGTCAGATACCAAACTTCCCAAGACAAATGAAATGCAAATCCCAGATTTGCAGAACTTGTAAAGAAAGAACGTATGTAACCTGCTTTTTGAAAACACACATGCTGCAAATATAGATATCATGTGTACTGACATTTCTCCATTACAGCTAAAAATAACATCCTGTGTGATGTCTATATGCTGTGCTGTTAGCTCAATTTTGGATTTTCTAAACATTGGGTTTGCTTTCAAAGAATAACACTCCAGTTCTCATACAATACATGAGAGCATACTGGCTCTTCAGCTGGGAAACAAAGTTAAGAATGTGTGGGCTTTGGCTTCAAAATTAACCATGCTTTAGTAATCTAGTATACTAAACTGTTTCTTATTAATGTATCATGCAAATACTCTCCAGTCCTCCCACAAGTCTGACACTTTCCCAACATATCAATAGCAAATGTTCTGTGAAATGCAACTTTTCTGATGTAGGCCACCCTGACTTTCAGTGTGATCTCAACCCACCATCCAAATCTTCATGGCAGATGCAGAACGGGGTTCTTCTTTAATAAGGAAAACAATACTGAAAAAAACCCAAACGTTTCTTGCTAGTTTGATACATGAAATTCGTTTCCTTCAGACTGCTGCTATTTTTTTTTGCTCTTTTTTTTTTTCTTAATCATGGTAAACAGAATCTAGTTTGTTGTGTTTACAGAATGAGAATGTAAGGTAATGTACGGGAATGGTTGGTATCAGGTAGGTTAGTAGCTAGCTGATTTAAAATACGATTTTGAAATGCGTCAACCACAGCTGTTTTCTGTCTTAATGCAAATGAGAAGGAGAATGTACCCAGGGACTTTTGTCACATGACAAATAAGCTTCACAGAGGCTCTGTGACAACTGTCCCCATCTCCTAGAGCAGCAGATTTTTATTTAAAGTTGCTGTTGCCAAGCCACCCAGCTTCACCGGACAGCAGATGTGACGGTGTGAACACATGGTAGTTCCTTATTGAGCTACTAGAGCTATTTGTAAGCAGGTTGGCTGTATGCTGGCTGCAAAATAAACAAGGTCAACCTGCCTACAAGTCAAGAGGTTTTGTGGTTTGCCCTGGGCTAAGAGCTGCCCCGCCTTGATTGCTACCAGCACCAGCCTGAAACTCACACCCACTGTTTCAGAGCCACCTCTACACCACAGGCTGCAGCCTATAGTCCAGGTGAGGCCAGAGGTTCTGGGCCAAACAGGAGGCCATTTTAAATGGCATATGAAGGTTATGGGAGGAATATACAGCCATTGCTACTTAGGTTACATATATTCACGCTTTACATCTTTTTACACTATAATTAAAGCCGTAGTGCTATCTACTCTCCCCTGACTCAACTATTTCATCCTTCAGAGGCTTTCTGTAGGCACTGTTGTAAAAGAGAATCTCAAGGAATGATTAAAGAGGGTAACATATTCTAATTTTTAGCTATTACATGTGGAAAATGCAGCTTTTTATTTCTCTTCTGTTTTTAACGTTCTTTTTTCAGATGCACTAGGGTTTTTCTCCCATGAAACATAGTTATCACTTCACAAAGCCTATACTAACAGTTCAGGAGAGAAAAGCCATGTGAACTGTGTGAAGGCAGATCCACAGTGACTCAGTGGCCGAGCAGAGGAGTGAGCTCAGAGAAATAACAGCGCACACATCAGGAGTGGAAGGAAAATTATAGGGCTTTAGAAGTTTAGGTGGGGCTGGATGCTGACCAGATACTGGTACCTGGAGCATACAGATGAAAAACAGAGGAATGCCATTATAGGTGACATGAAGCAGGGAGAAAAAATTAGCAGATGTGTTTCAACTGAACTGCACACCAGAGAGGAGTCGACAGGCTCCAGCGACCACTCATGGATCACACAAACATTTCACCTCTTTCTTCTTTAGACATGGATGGGAGATGCAACAAATAATCTCAGCAAACAATAGAGTCTCCCTGCAGTACTTCTCACTGCCAGGTCCAAGAAAATTGTTGAACTTTTTTTTTGTTTGCTCCTTTTTAGATCTAGCTCTTGGAGTTAGAAGATGAGGAACAAGACTTCGGAAAAACACAGGTTACTGCTCAATGAAGTTTTGTTTGTACCAGTAAGAATTTGATCTAAAACAAAACCTAAGTGAAGTAGCCTGGAATCTGGCCTAGGACCCCCAAAGCAATGTCATTTGCCA
>VYZS01012667.1:0-12940 GCA_013400695.1 Neodrepanis coruscans | reverse complement strand
GGATGGAGAGATACCTAAGCAGTCTGTAGCCTGACTACTGTCTCTTACTCTCTGTTTCCATTTGCATGAGGCCCTTTTGTTCACCCTCTGTGTAGACACCCCAGTTACAGGGTCAGCCATGGATATGACAATTGTATGGACTCCTTAAGGGACAGGCCTCTCTGTCACAACCTCTCTGAAGCACCGTAAGCAGGCATCACAAGTGCCATAATCTACTTCCACATTATTTGCAAACTCTGCAAGTGGTGGTTTTCTGTGTCAATGTGGGGCACACTCTGTGTCTCCTTGCAGATTCATAGGGAACTTTGTTCCTTTTATGTCTACAGGCCCTTTGAATTTGGCCACATGCAACTTTATGACCAAGTGAAAATATAGTAAGACCTTTCAAATCTCGAGACATTCCAGCCTACTCCCGGAGCACATGCAAGAAGCGTGTACAACCTGAAACCCAAGTGATACTGGAGATGTAAATTGAAGCTAGAAAAACCTGTGAAATTAATTTCCTCAAATTTAATGGAGAAAAAAAAGCATCCTTTACAGGAATGTTCAGAGTGAGCACTCAATTTAGCTGCTTTGCATTTCTCCACAAAGAAAGCTGTCTCTCTGATAACTAGAGGAAAAGACTAGGGTGATTAGACTCACTGAGACAAAGATATATATCTTGTGAATCCCATTTCTCTCTGTCCTGCAGACTCTCACACCTTCAAAATCCATGGTCTGGTGTTGGTATGCCAGGAGTGGTAGACATCTACCTGTTGCTCACATGGGGCTCCCTGGCTGGGAAACCAGACAGTGTTCCACTTTCTGTCTCCTGCGTCTCATTGAGATGCAGCCCCTCCACCCTCTCTGGGGATGTCTAGTGCAATCCCAAGAGCATCAAATCTGACCGATCTCATTCAAATGGCATCTTGGACAGTGAAGAGATGGTTTCCAGTCTGGACAAGAGACTGTCTCAGACTCTAAATACATCTGCTAGAAAAACATAGGTGGGTAAGATGTTGGTTTGCCTTGCAGTTCCTACTGGGGACCCCAGATGTGGATGTTGGCATCCCCACAAGCCGGCAACCATTGCAGCTCACTCAAGACTTGCTGGAAAATCTCTGTGTTTTGCCACAGCACTTCCCCTTTCCTCCACCTCTAAGTAATATCATCCAACCCATGCATCTGCAAAACCACTATGGCTGTGGTAGTCTTCTGCTTAAAGAGCTAAGTGATTTCCCCCATTTTTTTGAGGTAAACCACTAACCCAAGTCAATTGTGTACAGTGTTACTGGTTTGAGCCTCACCCGAGAAAAGCTTCATCCAGCAATCAAAGGTGTTAATATACATTGTCCTTTCCACTAGTAATGGCAAAATGGACTGTGGTGGGTGACATGGGAATGCCTGTCACTGCTTCTCGCTTGGTCTGTGGGCACATCATTGCCTGCAGGCTCGGGCATAGACACAACCCCTTCAAGCGAGTGCACTACATGGACGAATCCAGCAGAGATTTTCCTTTGAAAATAGCCACTACAAGAAAGGGATTGGCCTTGAAGATACTACTTTGCTTCCATCAAAAAAACGTATTTTAGACTCATGACTTTGAAAGGAAAATTGTAATCAAACAGTTGTTTTCTCCAGCCAAATAGCAAAGTCTTGTTTGAAGTAATTTACCCCCGAGGCAGAACATACAATAGATACACCCCAGTTGCAACCAGCTGCAGCTTGCTGCGGAGTAAACACTACAGCAGCGCTGGATCCCTGCTGCAGAGTGACTCACTAACAGTGTTTATCCTTCATTATGATGCAAGTTTGGTTCATTAATTGCCTAACTATTATGTATCTAATTAGAGAACCTTAACTGACTATCACAGGAGATGTTCACAACAGCTTGGTGTGGTGGGGGGAGTGACAAACAGGTCAGAGACTAGATGTGACCTAGCTTTAGAAAGGCTGGAAAGTGGGAACAATCAAGAACAAAAACTTCTTCTCTGGGGATTTTTACCCCAGCTGCCACAAGAAGAAGCATGCATTTCTTGTTAGGCTGTGGGCTGCAGAGGCAATACTTTGCCACAGTTGGTTTATTCTATGGTTATTGGTAATATGTGGAGGGAAACTAAGGTGGGCAAACAACCACATACTTTTAAAGATAAGTAATTCTCATAATGAAAGCAACAAATGGAACTAATGCCCTCCTTGAGAGGAATGAAACTAATGTATGCTGGATGGGCAGGGCATGGCACATGAACAAGCTAAGGAGGAGAATCTGCTCTTTGACATTAAAGGACTTTAATTAATGTACTATAAATACATGTGGTCTTAACCCTCAGTAGATGTGAGGTCTAATAGCATGCTTCTAGGCAAAGACAGCCAAGCATCAGCATATTGTGTGCTCTTTACTTCTTGCTCTCTCCAAAATGATTGCAAGCATAATTACTCAGAATAGCTAAAAAACCCACACCATGGATGTCCATAGCATCTAAACTAATCAAAATTGCTAGTAGAATAGTCTAAACTGCTCACATGGAAACATCCATGAAAAGAAGGTAGTTCAGCTTGGAAACAAACAGCCTGAAAGTAAGAACTTGAGGAAGTTGGAAAAGCAGACATCAAAATGTTGGTCCTTCATGTTTGCAATTAGCAACCAAACATATGGAGGAGTGGGAGGACGCTCTGCTTGCTCAGGGTGAAGCATCTGTTACACAAGAGATGCAACAAAGCCAAGATTCCCAAGTCCAAGGCACACAAACCTCCTTGTGAAGCAGATGTACAACCACATGCCCTGCCTGCATGCCCCATCCTCCCCTTTGCACCGAGCTATGGCACTTACAAGTGGGTGATTAATCACAGTTAGCTGGAAGTGGGACTTGTCATGATTAGCATTTGATGAGAGGTGTCTCAGATGCCAACGCATCTTCTATCCCTCTCTTTCAACCAGAGCATTTCATATTGATATTCATCACCAAAACACTGGAGCATCATCCTTAGCAATGAGAAGTGTTTTATAAGCAGGAATCTACTGGTTTTGGTTTTTCCTTTTTTAGTGCATAACTCTGCTTCACATGTTTTGCAGTGGAACCAGCTGTGCCCTCCTTTCACTAAGCTCTTTGCTCTTGGTGTTCATTGGAAACATTTTCCAGCTGTGAGATGAAAGGTAAAAGATTTAAAATTTAATATAGTGGACAGTAAACCTCTGAAACAGTTTATTCACAGTGAATCTGACATACTCCCTGCTAAATACCACAGGCTGTAAGAAAACTTTCGAGTGTAACAACCTGGCAACTTATTTTGGAAAATTTAAAAATGGGCCACCTGGGAACCTGAAATCTTCTGGCTATGTTGCCTGGCAATGGGCTAAGTCCACTTTTGTTCAGAGGGTTCTAGAACTTTCCAACTCAACAAGCCCAGTTATATGCCACCTAGAATCCAGCAAAGGAAGCACTGGGCAGCAGCAGTTGCCCAATTCTCTAGGTAACATTTCTGGGATGATTACTTATTAAGTCATATGGCAGCTGTGTAGGGTCTTCCTGATTATAGAGATCCATGCCCTTTAATCTGTGTATTGTATTTCCACCAGTGCTTTTTTCTTGGAATTTATTACACCTTCATCAAGAAAATGCTCCTTCTTCTCCCTCATCTTCCTGCCTCTCTGCCCCATTTTGTGGTTTTCACTCTGTCTGGTTCCTATTCCTTCAAGTTACTAAAATCAAGAATGGTAATATTTTCATCACAGCTAAATAAAATACACCCCACCCACTCATTGCCGTAACATGCCTTTAAACTAGCTGGAGCAAAAAAACATTCCAACAGGTAAAATATTAATTTACTGTGAGCTCAAATGAGCCTTGGAGCAGTGCAATGCTCTATGAAATTGTGCAGGACAGAGCAGGTATTGTTTGCAGTTGAATTCATTAGACTTTATTATAAGAGGTTGGAGGTGAGACCATTGGAAATCACAAGTCCAGGTTCCTCAGCTCATTGTGACTGCATGTTTTTCTGCTGGGCTCATCACACCATCTCCCAGTAGTTCTGAGTGCTTCAGATCCCAAGGCACTTAAAATCCAAACTTAAATTTCCCTAAAGTTCAAGGTGCTTAAATTCAATGACCAAATGGAGAAGAAACTCATCAGAGCTATTTCTGTTGCTTGTTCCCAAGCCCAGTATGGGATTCAGAGATTTAACTGGGTAACTTTGCTCTTCATGTGAAAACCTCAGCTCCATTCAACAACAATTCTTTATTCTGGGAGGCATGTTGGTCCTCTCTTCTGCTCAAGTCTGGTTCAAGGCATATACAGTCTTAGCAGGGTGTAAAAAATCAGCCAGAAGAGCTATGGAAAGAACAATAGGAGGTGCGACACCTGACCTGTTCAACACGATCTTGCAGAAGTAAGCATTTGACAGCATAATCTGGCCATTCAGGTCTATAATCTAAATTGACAACATGGATTGCTGTTACAAAAGAGAAAACTGAAACCATGTTTTCTCAGATTGTAGAGATTAATCTGGTTGGAGGAGATGCCATTTCCAGAGTGACAGCAGATGGCTCCCCACCTCCCCCCTGTAGCACCTCTTGGGTCACCAGCTGGGATTTGGGCAAGAGGGGGCTGCTCAGTGTAGCGAGGCTTTCCAAAACTTGAAAGAGCATAGTGACCTATGGGGTCAGCCCCCAGTCTGCAGGTTGGGAAAAGGATGTGGGGATGGGAAGCCCTCAGCCTCACCCTGGCTTTGGCAGAGCATCATGTTTTGAGGGGAGAGCTGCAGGGCACAAACCTGTGTGAAGCTTGGGGGGTTCCCTGTAACTCCAGCCCAACCCACGTGCCCTCCTGAGAAGAGCCTGCCATGACAGGTAGCAAACAGTGGTTTCCAAGGACTTTTCGTGGCTGCTATTAGCTGATTATCTGACGGTAAAAAGACTCCCTTTGGTTCAGTTCAATGAACTGAGCCAAAGCAGAGAGATAATGCTTGACTCTGGGAAGCAAATCCCCACATTTATCAGCCACCAGTGGAGCTGCTCTCAGGTGCACTTCCCTGGAGTGCTGGTTGTGAGAAGCACCGTTATTTGTAAGATGTCAGACCTACATCCCTGGGGTCCAAGCACCTCTGGGCTCATCTGCACCTTCTGGCTGTTTCTCAGCTCATTGTTCATGCTATAGCTTTTCTGAGATGCACAATGAGGCTCAGATCAAGAAAGACCAGATGTAATTTATTCTGAGGAACTTTGTGACTGTCTGCCTGATTTAAGATTTGAGAGACTTGTGAATTACTGATGTGAAAAATGTTTTTCCAGGAATGCTTGCTCTGGTCCTTTTAATCACACATGTACAGGATGTACCAGTTCTCCAGTGTTTTCCCCAATAGAAAGCACTGGACTATTACATTTTGCTCATTTGCATTACAAAACCACAAAAAAGGTTTGTGTTCCCTCACACTTAATTAGAAAAATTGAAAGAAACCACAACTGTACCTCAGTTTCTCTTCAGAGAGGATAAGAAACAAGCACAAAGAGATACGGTAGCTTGTTGAAAGCTTCCTGAGCAGCCCAAGTGTAGTTTCTTGACTTTCATCCAAGTGCCTTGCCATGGGATCTTAGTCTCTACTGACATTACTACCTTTTTTTTTTTTTAATAGCTTTAATTTCTAAAAGATATGTGAATTAGATCTTTGTTATTTAAATTGAAAAAAACTCAAAAACCCCAACCAAACAAACCATAGAAGAGGCTAGATATAATAGTGAAATGGCAGTGAACAAAAAAGTAAATGCATAGTTAAAGCCATCATAGTAGGATAAAATACAAGTGATTGGCTTCAGAAAGGAAAAGGAAGGTTGACACACTCTAAATTATAAGAGGTTGAAAACAAGAAGCATGAATTCCTTTGCAAGATTTTCTCCTGAGACTGCAAGGAGGAACATTGACATTATTACATCATGAATGATGTACACAAATGAGCTGCAACAAAAGAAGATTGCTTCTTCATGCAGTTTGTTATTAAGCCAGTCTGAGAAATTGAGTGGTAAATTGAATCAGTCATTGAAAAAAACGTTGCATCTGAAGAAGATTCATAAAGAAGAAATGCATAATTTCATTTAAACTATCATAACTTTTGCTGCTGAGATTATTAAAAGGGCAAGTCAAATCTGATAATGCAGGGTATAGGAGGATATAAATAGATAGCTCTCCACTCTGGCAAGGTATGGCAACCCTTCAGACCCTCTCTATCAGTTTGGTTTGGTGGAGGGAGTAGATTTTCTTATGTCATGCAAAGTTACATAAATCTTAACATAAATTTCATGAATAGTGATAGGGGAAATGTGGATTTGAATAAGTGGGAGTCACAACCTTGCATTGCCCCAGTCACTGGGAAATGCTTAACCAACACACTACTGGTGGTGGACTGGGCTGTCAACATGTAAGCACAGGTAAAACACGCTCAGAGAGCTCCTGTTTTCATACCAACTTGCAGGTGATGTTTTAGTTTGATACTATGTGCCCCTGATCCAGGTACATTTGGACTAATGAAGCAATATTGCTATTACTGCTATTACTGCAGTCTCAGTATTACTGTATTTCTGCAGTCTCTCAATTGCTACTGCTATTACTGAGGTCTCATGCAGATCTGAGTTCAAGATAAATAAAAATAAAGATATATTTCTCTTTCCCTTTACATATTAAGGCATTAGAGAGGGCAAACAAATGCACAACAAACAACTAGAACAAATCTGACCCACTGTAAAAGGATTTTGTGTATCTAATAAAATTAATATGCATATGAAGAGTTTTGCAAACAGCTTTACATAGCATTTAATATATGGAAACCCTACACAAATCTTGGCTAACTGGGTTATAGAGTGGTGTTAGCTCCTTCAGAGCAAAAACAAGATCTCAACTGTAAAGGAGTGACAGCCTGCAGCTTTAAATATCAGCTGCTCTGGAGGGCAGAAATTTCAGCACAACAGATGTCTTTCTCCTGTAAAATTCCCCTGCACAGGAGATGCTTGGGTTCATGTATGCTTAACTGTTCCATCCTTCAGCACTTCCTTTCCCTAGAGTGAGGGAAAGTTAAGGAGGGCTCCACTTCCAGCAAGGATGCAAATGTTGTTTTGAATTACAAAGAGAAAAGTGAAGGGCTCTCCCTGGGCAGCCCGATGTGTCATAATGCCTTTATTGTAGGTATAGTCTTGAGTCTTCCTCCGGTGAATAAGTAAATAAAAGGGTTCAGAATACTTTAGCAACACAAAGAGCCCAGTTTAACTCCCAAACTTCGTACAATCTTTCCTTCCCCTGCGCTGCAAAAAACCACCCCAAAAAAACCTAAACACCTCCCCCCACCTCCAAACAACATGCAAACCCCTCAAACAAAAACATAGCAAAGAAAAAACTGAAAGAACAGTAGGAGAAGGCTCCCAAATGCTTCTGTTGTAGTTATAACACAATGTAGCAGAGCTTGGCCACCAGTGGCTTACTTTTTTTAAGCAGGCGAGAAAGAAGGCATGGTGCAGTTAGGACAAACCGTGATAGATATGAGCTGAAAGCTGCTGCAGAAGTAGGATGAATTAAACAAGGAAGGGCATCACTGTACTAGCATTTCCAAGCCATTTCTTCCAGATTTGGTCCCATTGCTGCACACAGATACTAGGTTGGTTGTAGGGCTTGTCTGATCCCAAACAACTTCCTTCTTTGCCCCTTTACCAAACCAGGCTTGAAAAGGTTAGAGAAACATATGGGCTTTAACACAGCCTACTACAAAAAGGAAGATATTATCCTGATTATTGTCCTTGTGTTGTAGAAGTATGGGAGGACACATGGAGGATGATTGTGCCTCACAGTTTAATGAACAATGGCTAAGAAATATTAGTGAAGGCAAAAAAGACTGAGAAAAAAATTACAGAACCCAACAATCTTTCAAAACTGGTAGTTAAAGTTCAACTAGTACAGAATCAAAGGGAATTTGAACTGCCCTGCCCAACAACCAGGAATATAAGCCTGACCAGTAATACAAAAATAGAATGAAAAATCTCAGCTAAGCCACAAAGCTTCAAAACATCATCTGGTTCTTCTGTTAAAGTATCATCCTTCTCTGCCAGACACATTCCTGCTTCTGTTCTTTCAAATAGGAAAAGAGAGGGAGAAAACTGCTTGAACATGACAAAATAGACTCATTACAAAAATTACAGAATCTGTATATATAGCAACTACAGATATAGATGTGGAAAGGCTTTCTTAGAAGTGAAGTTTGTAATACTTATTCCAAATTACTCACATCTGCTCATGTCCTGAAAATGATCACCTCTGTAAGATGTCACCTTTTAGCACTCAAAGCAGAATAATTTTATATAGTAAATTAAAAAGAGAAAAATATGTGGGTGTATGTGAACAAAGAACCAGTATTCCCCAACTGTGCCCTGGTGGAGGGGAGAGGGCAGTTTACCACTGACCCTTGATTTGACAGATCAGCTTGCTACTTACAGAAAATCTTTCATAGAAAGAGTTCCAACCTTTCTGTGGCTTCCTGAAACTTTTATACCTATGATACCTATCATATACCTATGATGATAGGTAGATTAAATCTTGAGTGGTCTAGAGGTATGAACTGGCTTAAGTATGCCACAAGGCCACTATGTTTAAGTCCTTGATTTGGCTCCTGTTCCTTGCAGGCAGGGTCAAAAGGACCAAATCCTTACAACTCCAGTACACAGTGAGAACCAGTGTGGGGACTGTGCTCAGAGCTCAGTATAAATTGGTTCACAACAAATCTGAATTGCCAGTCAGTGATGACAAGGCAAGCAATGCCAGCAAAGATCAGCAGGGAAGTTATCTGGGACACACAAGCAGCAAGGCATGAGGATTGTGTACAGAGCAGCTTGGAAGTCCCTTGATGGTCACAAAAATGTCACTGATCAATCCTTGATGTTTGTGACAGAACTGTTTGCCTGTCTTTCTCTCCTGTAACAGCTTGTCTTCTCACTGCATATCAGGTGTAAATACCCTTCTGCCTGGTCTCGTCTCTCAGCCAAAGGGTTGGGTGCCACAGATGAGAGTGCCCATGTAAGCCCAACTTTAAATATCCTATCTAGGAGCTTTCGTTCTGCTTTCAAGCAAAAAAAATTAAAGGAAAAGAAAGGGCTAATAAAACTTCATTGTGTGAAGACAGGAAAGAGCAAACAAATAGTTTTGAGGTCAGCACTCCTGACAGTGCCTTGACTGCAAACACAGGGATGAGAATTGGAGCCTAACTTTCCTGGCAAAGGCAGCTACCCAGGAGCAGACTCCCAAGCTCCTCAGCTCCCATGCTTCCAAGGCATGGAGGGGACAAGTGCTGAGGCAATTTCACTCTTCTGTGCATAATCAGCCAGGCAGAAGCTGGAGCTGCTGGTTGCCTTGGAAAAGCTGAGCTGCTCTTTCAACCTCTGTTTCTGCTAGCAGCTCTCTCTCCTCACTACCCTTCTCATCTTCTCTTCTTCACAGAGTCTAACTGCTCGGTAGATGACAGCTACATGGGGGCTCCAGGAAGACTCCTTCCCACATGAAGACATTTTCCAGACAGCTTCCTCTCCTTCTCCTAATGGCAGACATTCAGGGCCTCAAGACTGCACTGCTGGTTTAGGGATACTTGAGTTGTTGGGTATCTTGGGGTTGAATAAGACTGTTCACATCTCTGCTTATCTTCCAGTTCTTTTAACTTCAATGTGTCTATTTGTGTGGGTTTCACTCTGAAATGTAAACACCATATGGTACAAGGTACAATGAAACTAAAATATTTTTAGGTGTTCCTGCTGTCTCTGTCTGTGTCTCCTTACTATTTTCAGGACTTTTGGCTCTGTTCTTCATGGGAATTCATTCTTCTTCCTTCTTTTACCTCAGCACGAGTCTTATATAATAGCATAATAGAAACTATATATTCTTAAATATAGTGGATTTTCTGAAGAGACCTTGGTTTGCTGAAATATTGCATTAAAATATGTTTTTACAGCTGTAAATATTTTGTATGTTACTTATTTTTATAAAAATCTATTACAGGTGTTAAAACAGAAAATCAACAAAAACATTTTGTTTATATGACTCAGCATTTGGAAAGTCAACGGAAAAACTGGGCCCAGCACTGAGCCACTAACAGCTTAATGTTGGACTTTTCCTCACCAATTTTCACCCCCCTGCACTCTCTCCCCATACACTTCATTACCACATCACACTGGAACAGGGTTGCTGATGCTGTTTTCTCACAGAGACCTCAAAGTCTCTAAACATCTGTAGTGTTCTGTGAAGGTCTCTGCTAAAAGCTTTTTAAAAATATGGCTAGATTAGATCTACCACTTCATTCTTGTTAGCTCTTTGGACTTGAGCTTCAAGTTTGATGGAATTATGGCAATAAGAAAAGGACAAGTAAAATTAATGACAGGACAACGGTCTACCTAATATATTTATTCCTTACAACCTTCATGCTAAACTATAAGTATTTCTTTTTTGCATGAAAAGATCAGTCAATAGTTCAAACATGCCAAAACTAGACTTCACAGAGAGGGGTACTCAAACTCCTTACTTGGTGTGACCTGTAAATATATTCTTTTCTGAGTTCTAAAGCTGCCGTAGTCCTTCTAACACAATTTTCATTGAGGCTTTTTTTAAAAGTGCATTTGTGTGTGGAACAGAAAAGGAGGAAGCAACAAAAAAAAAAAAAAAAAGTTAATGATACTCCAAGAGAGGGGGAGAGACAGAAAAGATAATCATCCATTAATACAGCTTATGCATTTTCCAGATGTTTGCTAATGAAAAAAATGTAGAAGGGATGAAATTAAGAGGAAAACTTAAACAAAAATATTAGCAAACAAAATTCACATTTGTCTAAACTTTGCTGCAGCTCAGAAACCCTTTGTGTGAACCTGGACTGATTTATGATTTCACATCAAAACTGCTCCAGCCTGGGGATTTTGCATGGTTAGGTTGTGAGGCCAGATGATTCTCACTACTTCCAAGGTTTATTCAATTCAGAGAACACAAAAGAAAAGCCAGAGGGTGCAAGCCTGCATGAGCTGACATAAAAGAGAAAACAGCAAATCTCTGAAAAGCACAAGGGCCAAGTTTAACATAGCTCCAGTTTTAAACTAGGAATTTCCACATATTCTTTCCACACTGATTCCTTTGAAATTGCACCCTCTTTCCCTTCCAGCCCAGAAAGCCTAAAGTTACAAGTGTCTTGACTCTTCTATAACTACATAACGCTATCCTCATTGGCAGTGCTGCACTGAAGTTCCCAGGAATCCTTAGCCAGGCACAGATTTGGGATCAAGGAAGAACTCAGGAGCTTCAGCACATGTTTTAGGTCATGTAAGGCAGTAGCGATCATACAGCTGCACAGCTCCCTCCACACTCAGCATGGCTGTCTCGGCTTGTGCTAGGCTATTTTTAAATCACAGTATGCCATTTCCTCATGCTTTTCATTTTTCTATCTCTCTATTGCTTAGAAATGTTATTCTCATTAATTTAAATGTCTCAAATACCAAACAGTCACGATTTCCTTTCTAATCTATGTTGACTGCAGACTTACCCATTTCAAGACACAGACTTACACTTCCTGTATGATGTATATAGTGCCCTCTGACACTGGTTCATCTGCTTCTCAGTTCAAACTGTGTCCAGGCAATGTCAAGCTGTCCTGAGAATCCCACAGATGCTCTTTCCCAACATTACTTGGCATACATTTCCCTCATTGTAATTATTCATTATAGCTTCAAATCTATACAGGGTGGGCAGCAATTACTATGCTGAAAGTGCTACATCCTTACAGTTATCTGACATTTCAACAGTCTGTTTCTCTCCTTTGTGGAAGAGATCAGGAGGTTTTACTCAAAAAAGTACTGTTTCTGTATCAAATTGACTGATAGTGAAAATAAGAAACCTACAAATGCCCTTTTGCTACTAAAATCATAAAATAATTCTTAAATATGGGCTCTTCCATCTAGCTACAATTATTTCTCCTTGGGATCTGTGCTTGTGTAGCTCTTCTTTCAGTGATCTCTGGGAATTAATGAAACTAGTACTCTCCCTAATGATTTGCAAACTAACGAACACAAACAAGCTCTAAGGAAGTGGGATGTAAATGGCCAGCAAGAAAAAAAAAAAAAGGATTTGTCTTCCAGTGCTTGCAAACAGCAAGGACTAGATTGACGAAACCCTTGCTACTGTTGCCATTGCCACTGCTGGTTTCAAAAACAGTGAGGGTTTGGGAAGTTCTCTCCCAAATTATTTCTCCTACTAAGAAATCATCATTATTTGCAATTCTCTCTCAAAGAATGAAATGGTTCCTGTCTGAATCAGGTCATATGAGGCTCTGTGTTTTCAACTGGAGATTTTTTGCTTTAGCTTCTGGAAGTGTGGTCAGTTTTTTTTTGTTTCTAGCAGCTATCAGGCAGTCTGCATTGCCCAGTCCTCCCCTGGTGCAGGGCAGCATAACTCTTTCACAGGAAATGAAGTTGAACCACATCAAGTCATGGAGGGTGCCACACCAGGGGACAGTGCTTGCTTTTGAAGAGTAGGTGGTACTCACCTGTTGAAGGCTTGTTTATATTTTTCTGTATTTATTTACTCATTGTGTTGTAATGGTGCATAGTACACCTGAGTTTTTCTCGTGGTGTTGACTGACTGAAAATGCATCCTGTTATGATTTTGATTTGTGTATCTACTGGTAATTTAGATCAACAAATGTCCTGTCAAGGACCACGCACCAAAAGTGCAAAATAACCACAAGTGCAAAATGACCAATGTCAGGAGGTAGCAAGGCAAGTCTGAGGTCAGGACATTTTTTTCCCCCTAAAAAACCCAAAACAACAACAACATCACACCTCAAGAGAAAAACAGAACCAATTACAGTGTACTGCTCTGGGTGACCGATTCATTAATTCCTACTCCGGGAAGATGTTCTCATTACACAAGGACTGTACCATTGGTGATGCTGTAAGGGGTATGCT
>VYZS01012654.1:0-21462 GCA_013400695.1 Neodrepanis coruscans | reverse complement strand
AACAAAAGAAAACACAAAAAAACAGCCTGATGATGTATGAAGCCAATAACTAAAGCTTTTCACACAAGTTTTTTCCTTAATTACTGTATTTAGCACCACTGGCATAATCAGGAACGCAGAGCTGTGACTGTTCAGTCAATCATGGTAGAGCCAGCACGGTATAACCTCATCCCTCCCTACTCCTCACTTTGTTGCCTGAAGCCTTTCTAAAAGCAGCCTTCATTCTTCAGCCCTGCAGCCTAGAAAATAAGGCAAAGATGGATTCTGAACTGTATCTGGATGCTGAAATGACTGCTGTCAATATGCCACATTAAATCAAATACCTATGAGCCACACAAATCCCCAAACTTGGCAACCTTAACTCTGGCTATATTTCCATATTACAATTCCTTGGGAAGCAGATTTAGTTTAAAAAGTGCCCTCTGCTCTCCTCTCTGCTGCTGTATGTACAGCTCCCTCCATCCAGCTGTGACCATCTCTGTGTTTGCCTCTCTCTGCTCTAAGCTAACTTTGAAAAATGACCCGATTTAAAAACATTTCAGAAAATCTGTATTTTGGAGGTTTTTTTTTTTTGTAAGCTAATTTGCAGCTCTAAGAGAGTTTCCAGCATGCTCACCAAAAGTTTTGGGTGGGTGCCCCAAAGGCCGTGGGAGTTACCTTTGGAAATAGGAGTGGTGCTGATCTGCTGGGGAAGAGAGGATACAGACTGTGCAGGAGGAATCCAAGTGTGAATTCCTATTCATCTGTCACTTAGTAAAGTTAAACCTCCACACATCAGGGACATGACTGTCCTCCACACGGAGGCCTTCTCCACCACTTTGACGATGTAGAATGTCCTTGAGGAAAAAAGTAACACTCTAATTCCCTTTAAACTGAAAGCCTTAGTTACAGAGGGATCTAGTTCTGCAAAAACAAGGATAGTAACTCTCATTATAACATGAAGTACTTGGCCTGTGGAATAATGCCAAGCTCATGTTGTTTGGGAAAGCCCATTATTATTACACTCCTTTTTAATTTCCTGACTTCCTCATGGCTCATCTTCCAACCTGAACTTTGCTTCCCTTTCTCTCTTTCCCATCACTCAGTTGTAACTAGTGAAGGGAGGCGGGGTTAGATGTTGAAAGGAATTTCAGCAGAGCATCAAAATTCCTTACCAATGCTGTTATTTTGCAACTTCCACTCAAATTTAACAGTCTCACTCTCAAATGACATCGCAGACACACCACATTCATCTCAAATCTTTAAGGATTTGTTCAGAATGAAAACGAGGTGAAAAAAAATGTATCTGTGCAGCTAATGCCTCTATTCTGCCCCCTCCCAAGTCCATGGGCACCTTAGCAGCCACCCCAGTTCAAGCTGGGCCTCATTCCCAAGAGAGGTGATAAACACCAGGGAGAAAAGGACTGGGCAGGGCCATCAAAAATAGGATAACATGGATTAGCTGAATAAGTAGGACATAAATGTCCTCTTTCTACAGCCCTGTTCCTCATCACCGCGCTGCAGAAAGAGTAAGTAACTAAATTAAGCAGAAGAACCTTTAGGAGGAATATGACGGGAAATGAAATACTGACAGCAAGGTCTGTTAGGCTCCGAAATGTCCCTCAAGGGAAGCAGTGGACGCTTGAGTCATTTGAACAATGGACTGGACCAAGGGCTGGAAAATATACAGGAGGGAATAAATCTGCATTAGTGGAGGGACGTCTCGGATGACATAATAGGTTGTTTCCATCCATAAATCTGGGATTCTGCAAGACCTGAGCCAGAAGAGGGCTGGGGCAACATCACAAATGGATACACCCATACCATGTACATTGGAGCTTTGAGTGGTCACACTGACCTATGTGTTACATGAACAACAACTCATAATTTTAGAATATTTTAGTATGCTAAGTGTTTTCCACCACCCATCGATTCGGTATCTGACTTGTGTGTGCACCTCACCACCCAGCCCATGTCTTATTTACAGGATGAGGGAAGAGAGCTGAGACATCTGTGCCACTTACTTGTTTTTCATAGCTAAAATACTTCATCTAGACTCAGTCCACCAGCTTCTGGGGCCTTCCAGGTTCCGTATTTTCTTCTTCCAGTATTTGACTTTTGAGGGACTACATCTAGGATTTTTTGTGGGGAAGAAAGTACCCACAAGCCTTCTGATCTTAATCAGAATCAACAAAATGTAGGCCTTTCTCCCTGCACCACAAATTAAAAAAGTCATAGTACAGAAGTAAATAAACAAGCAATACAGATTGAATGATTTAAAAAACAGGGATCATCTTGGTTTATAATAATGCACCCAATCCACCTTCTAGATTTTAATACTCTTAGTATTAATGTCATTCCTTCAAGGCTTTTAATTCTCAAAGAAACCATTCCCTTCTAACATGGGTAGAATATCGGCATGAGGAAGCAGGGACTGGTTCCCCCAGACGTGGGAGAGTTAACATTAGACATTCCCTCATGTCCCTAAATGTAAAGCTCTTATTCATACCCATGCACTTACATGCCTGTATAACACCTCTGATGGCTCAGCCAAAAGTCACTCCCCTAAGTAAAAATCAGCATTCAAACCCACCAATAACTTTTCTGAGCTCCTTTTCCCAGTCTCCTTCACCTCTTCAAGGAAGAGGGATGGAGTGCCCCACTTCAGGACTTTCTTTGCTCTGTGTCACCACAGTTCAATATCCCTCGTACTCTCCATCCATCCAAAAGCATCATGGACCACAGGGTATCAACAGTTGCCAATCACACTCCAGCAAAGGGCATCCATCCTGCCTATGGTTTCCCTCCCATCACTCCACTCTGCAGAGAGGGAAGAGCTCAGCTGTGGAGTCCACCAGGAGAAGTTTCCCTCACTGTTAGTGAGTCTTGAGAAGCCTTATTAGCCCCTCATTACTGGGCAGGACTGACAATACGCAACAATCAGCGAGTCATTCAGGTAAAGAAAGAGCTCCTGAGAGTGCCATTATTAATTCTGGGAAAAGAATTCTGTGTGGTACTGAGAAATTGCACTGATTCAGGCTCTGAATGGAGTTCAAAAGCACACCGTGTACCTGTGTATTCGGGCACACAGGCGCGGGTGCACACTCGATTTCCCCCTCCTGATGATGCCTATCAGCCAGGAAAAAGGAGGCGGGCTAGTCTGTACTGCTCTGGTTTGACTGGGCACGTCTACAGCCATAATCACATCTGATTCCTCACCTTGCCCTGCCAGATGCCAGTGCTCATCAGCATCCTGCAGCGGCAGCTTGCCTCTTCCCCTGCCACAGCCACCTCTGCCATTAGAGCAAAAGCAGCCAATTGCTTGGGCATCTCAAAACTCATCCCTTTCCATTGGGCCTGAGGAAATAGCAAAGTTTTCTGCAAGTCTTTAAAAAACAGAGCTGGACATTTAGCAATGTCAGGAGCCCTTTGGAATTCTATCCCTCACCTGCCTGGGTTAACCCGCTCCAAAAATCCCACCTGTCAGCAATTTTCAGAGCTCTGGTCCTTTAAAAAGGTGGTCCCTTCTAGACCACCCATCAGCCTGGCCCCAGGGGTGAGATGCAGGAGGACAAATTTGAGACACTCCCTCTGTCTCCTGCTCCAGCATAGCCTCCGCTGCTGGCACATCAGGATGTCAGGAAGAACACAGCTCATCTCTGCAAAGAGAGAAAAGGTTTTTCTCTAACACTCCAGCCAAGTTCTATTTCCATGACGCAACTGGGTTTGAGCAGGCAAGGGAGGGACTGGGATGGTCTCGACACGCAAAGTTCTTCTGCAAAGTGCAATTAGGAGCTGCTGTGATTTCCTCATCAGCTTTGGTAACAGCTCACATGGTAATGCTGGAAGCTTTTATCCTTTTAGTGAGATTTCATTCCTCCAGCAAACAACATGCACCTGAAAGTATGATCTCAGAGATCACAAACTCAGGAGAGAGCCAGCACAGTTCACAGGCAAGGCTTGGTGGTGTTATTAGAAGCCATGTGCTGGCTCATTGGCCTCCCTGCCATGAGCTCCCAAGCAACCCAACTCCTGGACAAATATGCTGGGCACCAGGAAAAGGTCAAATACTAGCACACAGCAGGCAAAAAAGTAATCCCTGGCCTGCCCATGTGGCTGTGACATTCAGAGCAGGCATCCATGGCACCTTGAATTTAGGAGCCAGCAAAACCAGTAGCAGAGGTGCTGCTGGAGTGCCTGGCTCTTTCTCTGCTGTGTGGAGAGTCAATGTTTAAGGGCACATCCTGCCCTGAGGAACTGGTTAATCCTGCTCACTCGAGGGCTGGATGCAGCCAGTGACTTGATTGCATTTCCAGTGTTAAGCCAGTTATTGAATCCAGTTAGTAGGGTCCTGCATGCAGAGAAGTGGATCCAGAGATTGTGAAGGTGCTTATGGGCTTGCAAAATAGATTCTGTGCTGAGGAACGACCAGGCATTGCTGCACCCCACAGTCTCTGTGTCTGACACCTGGCATGGGGATGGAGCTGTGAGAAAGTGAGTTTTACAGCTTGAGGCTAACCCCAAAATGTGCCAAGGTGTGCACCTGTGCAGAAAAATGACTCATTTCCATTTGAGGGCAAACAGTAAGGCTGTGACAAAGGCCCAGTAGTCCCAGGAAATTTCCCCTCGCACCCAAATGTCCAGCAGCAGGTACAACCTCACAGCCTGGTTGCACCTGTTCCATCGCAGGTTCCAACTCGTGGAACCATCCCAACCTCTCCCACCACTTGTGCCATTGATGACAGGTGGTAGAAGAGACACCAGCATTAAATGCACTGAAGCTGTCCAGAGAGCCGCTTCCACAGAAAAGGGGCAGGAGGGGGAAACCAAGGTTCCTGTTTCCCTCCTGCAGCTCTGGTGTTCATCTTCCCAGGCTGAAATGCAACATCTCCTCTCTTCCCTCTGGAAGGTACTCCTTGGTCTCTGCTGAACGGGACCTCCTTCCAAGCAGCAGTCAGAGTGCAAAGAGGGCTGAGTGGCCTGAAGTCATTAGTCCTGTCAGATCTTCTGTTCCTCTCTGCTTCTCACCGTTCTCATGGGAACACAACCCACTGCACCACATCCTTTGGATGCATACGACTCATCTTGTCTGCCTTTGGTGATTTA
Organism: Neodrepanis coruscans; assembly: GCA_013400695.1. Taxonomy (NCBI): domain Eukaryota; kingdom Metazoa; phylum Chordata; class Aves; order Passeriformes; family Philepittidae; genus Neodrepanis; species Neodrepanis coruscans. Next base: position 16,377 of record VYZS01012654.1, on the reverse strand, counting down.
CAATAGAGATCTGAGTAATTAGGAATCAAAGCCACATTTCTGTGTCAAAGTCATTATGAAGACATCTCTGTAGCCTTTTAAAACCATCTTACCTCAACTAATCCACAGAGAAGCCTTTCTTCACTCCAGGACAGAGAGACACCCCTTCACTCCCATATTTCACTGAGTTCAAAATGTGAAAAGAGCTTTTAACCTCCCTAGCCCAAAATTAAGATGAGTACCCCAGTTTTTCGCAGACATATCAATGGAAGGAAAAGCAGCAATGGTCATATAAATAACTGTCTGATCTGTCCAGCATTGCAGTCAGTTTGGTGGCTCTGTGTCCTTCTTCATGTTGTGCTCATTTTTCATGAGCAGAGAGAAAAACTGTTTGTGGTAAATGGATTTCAAAGGCATGTGCATATGTATTCCCGGAAATCTAATTTTACTTTTTCAATAAAATCATCTGCTACCATAGAAGAGTTGAGCAGGAAAAACCCAAGAAGACACTTAGCTGAGCACTGCACAACTTTCACTGGGTCCAAAGAACAGAAAGTGTGAATATATCCCAGAAAATGTAAGAATAACATTGTTGGGCAAGCAGGAAAAAGAAGCTAAGACAAATGATTAATAGCTTTTTCATAATTTTTTTATGTGGCATGAATAGAAATGTTTAAAGCTCAGTTTTTGCAAGATGTTGCTTGCAGGAGGAGATCTGTTTGGAAATCCAGCATATGCCTGGGGATAATGGGTGTGAGAAGCCCCAAATACCCATCTGCCTATTGAGTGTGTAGAAGAGCTCACCAAATGATAACATCATGTTACCTTATCAGGAAATAGGAAAGAAATGATCAGCAAAGATAGGCAAAAAAAAGTACTTAGCTGGAATTTCTGAAATCCCTTCTAGCTCTTGATTAAAATATTTTTCTTCCACAGAATAAACCAAGGACTGTTAAAAAAAACAGTTGCCCAGGGCAGCAGAAAGGGACATAAGACAGAAGAGCTAAAAAGCACCCCAACATGATACAGGAAAAGCTCCATCAAAAATAATGAATCTAAATTCATTGCCTCAGTGGCTGAGGAAACAAAGGATGTGATTGTGTGGCTCTGGACGTCGGAGCCTTAATGTGCTGTTAATAATGTTTATATCATAAAGCAGCGTCACTGCATTAGCTTTGATTTAGCAACACCAATTTACATCAGATGAGGAAGCAATCCATAAATGTAAATACAGTGAAGGGAGAAAGGCTTGATCATCCCTGGAGGGCAACAAGGGCCTGCTGGGCTGACCTGGCCCCTGGTGCCTACCTTGCTGTCACCTTTTTGAGGTGCAAAAGGGACATGTGGTTTGTGTGCTCAGCCTCTGGCTCAGCAGACCCATCCATCCACTCGTGGTAATTCTGCTCCACTTCATGCCCCACTCCAGCTGCACAGGGGAACCCTCAGAAACTTTCCAAAACTCCAAGTGTCAGTAGAAGAGATTTTAGGATAAAACAGTAAAAGTAATATTAGCAGATTGCTGGGACCAGACGGTTTCACTCAAGAGCTCTGAGGGAACTCAGACTTGAAACTGCTGACCTATTCAGCACAATACCACAGCAGCTGTTGAAATGGCGAGGCACCACAGGAATGGAAGGTGGCAAATGTTACACTCATTCTTAAAAAGGCCTTTTAGAGGTCATCCAGAGCTGGGGAAGGCAAATTGACAGAAAGCATAACAAGGAGCAGAATAGCTAGAAATGTGATAAAACAGGAAAGAGCAAAGTTCTCTGAGTGAGAGCTCAGGCACTGCAAATCCATTCATGTCAACACCTGGGCAACTTGACATATTCATAACAGATCCAGCTGCAACCAGGTGGAGAGTAATCTCAGAAAACTGAATGACAGGTTGATGAAATAACCTATAAAACCTGCCAGCAGCAAATACAAAGTGAGAAGAGTGAGAAACACCAACCCTAGATGCATGGCAGGGGCTCTAAATTAACATCAGGCAAGAGGGAAACCTCAGTCACTGAGTTTTGCTGAAACCTCCAGCTCAACAGGTGTCAACAGGGCAAAAAAAGAGCTTTAAGAATGACTAGAGAATGATGAGAGAATGAGAAAGTGATTCCTTCGAAGGTACCCTGCCTCAGACACAGTGTGCAGCCAAGGAGGATGTAGAAGAATCCATGAATATACGGAAGAGATGGCACAGGAACATTTAATGGTGTCCATAGGCTGGAAGGCTGGCTATAGCAGAGTCCTTAGTCACCTCAACTGAAGAGAGATGTGAGAGAGACCCTGACAACTCATGAGTAGAGTGGAAGTGTGAACAGGAGATCATTACTTGTTGCGTCTGCTATCACAAGGGAAAGGCAGCACAACCCAATCTAGTGGGCTGGAGGTCTAATACAAAGAAAAGGAAGTACTTCTTTCACACAGTGCAAAATTGAATTATTACACTTGTTGTCACAGGATGCTGTGGAGGCCAGAAATATAAAAGAATTCCAAGAGGGACTAGCCAAATTCTTGGAGGCTCGACCCATCTGCAGCTGTTAAACACAGTGACCCAGATGCCAGTCAAAAATTTCTTTAACCGCAGTCTGCTCTCTACTGAGATGCTGATACCACAAAGGAATTGTGCTATGCTTGTCCTGTTCTTACACCCTTTGCCTCAGAGCCTGCTGCTGAAATGAGCTGCCTGGTTAGCTGGGCCTTTGGTCTGAGCCACCATCGCTGCATAAGACATTGCATATGACATATTTATTAAGAAACTGGAATTTATTGCAGGTGATTATCACGTTTGTTCATCTCACATGAAAGTTTTGCCTTTGGCAGGCGCTAATATCTGAAGCCTTGGGAGAAAGGCATTTCTGTCCTAAAAATCTATCATGCCCCTGGCAGTCTGTACCAAAGGCCAGCTCTTTCCTGATCTCCCACAGCTGCTTTGCTAAATCCATAAACCATGACAGTGGATTACCTTTATCATTGATTTAACTGTCACCACTAAAAGTAGTTAGAAGTCATGAAATAAGCCAGCAAGCGTATTTGAACCAATGTCCTCCTGAGGCACATATTTCCTTTTATCAGTTTCAAATTAATTCTCCCTCATTGCATGATGTGTGCCTTATTCTCACTTTACAGGATGAGTAAAAAGGAAGCACCGATCACTTTCCATCTCCTGCACCATGATTTCATATGCTCAGCTTCTTCCGTCTGCTGCTTCTCCTTCCCAGCTGACACAGGCCAAGATTACACAATTACCAGGAGGAATTCCTCTCCTCATTGAGCTGTGATTGCTGTGCTGGACACAGCAAAGGAGAAGGTGTATCTGGGGGTAAGTTATGCATCACCTGCCCGAGGGCAGAAGGGAGAGGGACAGGTGAGAATCCCTCACTGCCATTGCTGGATCACACTGGCACCAGAGTGCTCAGCTCTGTGTCTGTGCTTGGCTTTCTCAGTGCAAAAACAGCCTGTGTTTTTCATTGCTGCCAGTCTGGCATCTTCTGCCAGCTCTAAGCATTTCTTTTTTTAAAAAAAAACAAAACAACAAGGTTTGATCATTCACTTCTGGAGCTGTGCTAAACTTGCTGGCATCTGTTCCATCTGAAAGGCAGGGGAAAAACACCCATCCCGGACTGGGAAAGAAAGTAAAGGAACTAGGTACCAAGTTGTAAAGTGAGAAACGAAGCCAAGAAAAACAGCAGCTTGAAAGATGTTAAAAACAAACGCTGTAAACAGGGGCAGAGACAGATTTCAGAGGAAAGGCAGGAAGACAGTGACTAAGGCACCGAGAGTGAAACTGTGTACACATGGAAACTGAGGCCAGAATCCCAGGATTTCTTTGTTCTTGTTTTTCCTACCATTTCACAGAAATTACGATGCTGTCAGGATCCCTCTATACCCGAGGGTCAGTGATGTCAATGAAAGTTGGTGGAGCTGAATCTAATAAGAAGCAACTTGCTCAAATGTCTCAGGATTACTGGAGTTTAAAATAATGTCCTGAGAACCAAGTTGAAAACAGCAGTTGGGATTATCCTTACACCAGGTCATACCAAAGCCTAATTAAAAATAATTCAGAATACCTCCATTATGTTTAAGAGTTGCAAAATTCCTAACTTTGGATGGTCACATTGAAAACACACCCCTGGAAAAACACTTTTCTACCAATTCAAGAGTCGTGGCAAATGCACAGAGAGCTCTAAAGATTCCAGCTCAGTAAACAACTCCTTCAGAAAGAAAAATAAGTAAATATTATCTCTGTTCCCCCCCAAGCTTTTGTTTAACTTTTTGGATTTACCTTTCCATCACTCTCCCTTTCCTTCAAAATGTGATAGATGGACTTGAAAATTTAAACTTCAGAATAAGGATCGATTTTTAATTTTTTTTTTTTTTTAATTCTTAAAAACCCCCACCATTGTTTGTTGGGAAGAGAATATTTTTTTTCTAAGTGTTTGCCAAGTTAAACTAGAGCTTGCAAATATTTAGGGGTCCCTTGCCCTCATTCTGACTGCATCAACTGAATACAAAGCCTTTTCAGTGGTTTTTTTAATTCTCAAGTTATGTTTTACAAAAGAAAAGCCACTCCCCAGCTTGAATCTCCCCCTCTCTCTCTCTCTCTTTCAGTAACTGCCTTAATCTGGCTGGGGCCTCTCTCATATGAAGGTGACACGGAGGGAGCGTCCATCTGGTCGCGACTAAACCACACTTGACCATCTCTGTTACTGTCAGATTTTATAACCCGATTACCAGACTTGGGTTAGATTCAGACAGATTGCCTACCAGCGAAAGGCTCAATATCCCATTATCAGATTTGTGAGCCCGCCATTCCTCTTCATTTAGGGTGTAATAGAAAGTGTCAGTAATGTCCTACGGACTCAGGCTTTAAAATGAGTCTTAACTCTGCAAGTCGTATGTGCCATCAGGTGGAGATACCCCAAAGAATCATATGCAGGACAACAATTTTGAAACATTTTTTTATTTAAATATTAAATAAAACACGTCAACTAATCATTTTGGTGTACACCTCTCATTTTAACATAAGAAATAACATGATTGTTCAGTCATGATAAAAAATAAACTATACATCTCAATTAAACCAATCACGTAGTGTCTTTAAATACCCTATTGCATTGCAGTCTGCAGAACAGCACTGTCAAGATATCTACAAAAAAACCCCAGACTTTTAAAATGACCTCTTTCTGCTCCAGCAATAGTTCCAAAGAGGTTCTACAGCAATTGGAAAAGAAAAAAAAATACTATGAAAGTAAAGTGCTTGTCATTGCTCAGGACAGGAAACAAAAGAAATCTGTAGCCTTTAGATCCATGGCATTAAACAAAACACATATTGAAGAGGAAATTCTGTGGTTTAAGTATGTGTGCTACCCCTTACAAAACTGAAGGCAAAGTTGCTGCTTTGTGACAAGCTGGTTTCTTCTTGCCTTCCTCTCCAGCCATCTCCATGCAATCTCTTTTTTGGGTTGGGGTTTTTTTGGGGAGTTGGTTGGTTGTTTTTTTTTAAACCCACACTACAAATGAGCATGAGACTTTGGTGTTTTCTCTGCTGCAAGGCACCACCCATTAACAGGAATTCAACTTGAGCAGTTTTCTCTCACTTTGAAGCTTCCAGACTATGGAGCAGCAGTGGCAAGGCTGGAGATGGACCAGCACAGACACACAGGTACAACACACAGATAAAGAGGTCGTTTATGGAGAGCCACAGACAGAGCCACATGACATCTTCAACCCTTCCTACTCCCACCAATTAACCTGGTCAATCTTTGGCTTTTTTCTTTAAAAAAAAAAAAAATCAAAAATAAACCCAACAAACAACAAAAGAAACAAAAAAGGTCTCTATATTATTTGCAAATGCGTAATACTGCAGGTTGCAAGAAGCCAAGGTAACTTGAAGGCACCCTGTGTCACACTAGGGAGATGGGTCCTTTAAGCATTTGAGAGAGAATGCAGCTATTTTCTGACATTTGGATGGCAGCTTCCAGCCAAGCTGGCTCACTGTCTGCTCACCTGCTTCCAAAGTTTGTGTGCACTCCCTGACTCATTTGTGTAGGAGTACAGCCTGTTCTCCCCTTTATACCTAAGCAAAACTTCTATTGACACCAACAGAAGTCATGGTCTGCCTCGGGAGGGGAGTTGGGGTTTAAACCAGAAACACAACATAAGCATATTACAAAATATAAAAAATAACTAGTGTTATATAGTTTTCTGCTTCCTATTTATATACATATACAGCATTAAAAACCATACGAAAAAACACCTATCTAATCCAAAACCTTGTTTTGCTAATATGCCAAAAACAAACCAACCAAAAACAAACACCCAAAGATTGTGCTGTTTTACTCACTTTTAATACAGTTTTGTTCAGAAAAAGCTGTACTCCGTTAAGAGCAGAATTCTGTTCTAGCCTATTCCTTTTGTCTTTGTCAGTATATAATTACAACCTCAATATTGCACATTTCCCCAAGAGTCAGTTCTGTTTGGACCCTGATAATGAAATGCATAAAAACATAATTAGCAGCGAAAAAAACAATGTGCAGCACTAAGAAATACCCCTCAGGCAACTTTGTAGGCAACATCCAGGAGGGCTTTTCAAAGAGAAAACCCTTCCCATCACCCCACCGGTACTGCTGCTTCCCTCTTCAGTGCCTCTGCAAGAATATGAATAAACTTAAAGAGTTTATAAAAAGATTCCTAAAGATAATCCAGACCAACAAAATGTATGTGCACGTGTGTGTATGTACATGCACACAACTCCCAAAGAAACATCCCTGCAAAAGACCAGGCATTATGCAATTTGAATCCTGATATCAAGGGATACATTTTCAATAGTTACTGTTTCTGTACTAATTAGAAGGGCATTCTAAGCTTTTCCAGCTGATGTATCAAGCAAGAAGTTCACAGTTTTCATCTGAAGTATATGTATCTGGGAGGTGTGGAATGGGGATGTTGGTTCCTTTAAATAAAATGAGTGTTAACAGGAGGGAAAGAAAAAAACAACAAATGGCAATGCTTCCATTTTTGTCTCCTATGAATGTATAATGCTGCATGCCACTGGTTTTCTGTTTATTTTCTTTAAAAGAGGTAATCATCTTCACAAACCCATAAATGAATATTGTGAAGAAGGGAGGCTCTGGTCCCTTCTTTGAAAAGCCTCTCCCTGCTGTGTCACCACTACTGACAGCTGCTAATCTTGCATAACAGCAGAGCTGTATTGGTCTGACTTGAGTACAGTACCGAAGAGTTCTTCCCCAACCACATCCCTCCCTGTCCCCACAAATGCCCCACCCATCTTCCCCATCATTATTTTTCCTTTAAAAAAAAAAATTCAGTTCCTATTCGTATTTGTTCAGTGCAAGAATAGTAGAAGCAAAAAAAGACATACATATTGCTTGTTTCAGTTCTATAAAGTTGCCAGCTTTCTGACAGCCAGACAGCCTCTTCACATACTTCAAAATTTATTGCTTCTGAGAGTCACTCGTCCACACGACGCCAGCCAGCCATGGAACAGTGGTGAAAGTTCTTTGCAAGAAGAGCAACCAAGGCTCTCATTTGACCAGGACAAACTTCCCAAGCTGGCTGGAAGTCAGGTCCTCCATCTCACAATCCCCGTGCTGCAGAGTGACACTGTCATAGCTTGGAGACTGTGCAGAGAAACTCTGCTGCTGCGAGAAGGCGGTGCCGAGTGGGGAGACGTTGCTGCTGATGTACAGGTGTGTGTCCAAAAGGTGAGCTGCCGAGGACACCGGGGAGACACTGACACCAAAGAAATGAGGTTGGAGCAGCTGGCTGCTGCCAGCAAAGGCCAGCTCAAAGGAGTTCTCTCTTTGTAGCTCTGACAGCAGGATAGAGTTGGATGCTTTGCAGGTACCTGGGCTATCGGAGGAGGGGATGCCGTTTGCTGCAGGTGACTGAGAAGTCTGGGGACAAGCTGTCTGGAGTAGTTGGTGATGCTGGAACTGGAGCATTCTGAACAAAATCCAAGGGTGAAGAGGTTAATTTGTGCTGCTAGGATGGTTTAGAGCTTCTCTTCTTCCTTTCCTGTACCTGACCCTGACCATAACCATAACTTGCCCCTTTGTTTCCTTCTCTCTATCAAACCCCTCCTCACCCAGCCAGTACAATCAAAGCAAACTGCCCATGTCGGGCCAAGGTGTTTTCACTTGGCTTTTCCTCATGCAGGAGGGGGCAGCTATCACCAGAAAGTTTATCTAGTCACCATTTGGCCAGCTAATAATAGATGTTCTAGAAACAACGTATGCAGATAAACTGGAAGCTCAATTTTCCATCTTGCTTCTATGGGAATAAAGAGGTGCCACCACACATGACATTTGAGGCCACTGGAACTGTGTCTACTTTGTGGGCTGTAACTTTTCCAAATTACAAGGTCTCACTTCCTTGCCATGAGAAAATTATAGGAGGAGGCAGAGAAGGAAAGAAATCATTCCCAAAACTAACAAAGAAAAACACAGCTTGCAATGGGGAGAAGTAATGCTTTTCCCCCACACTACCAAATTGCTTCTCAGTTCAGCAACCTCCAAATATTTGAGCGTTGAGATTTTTAAGTGGAATTGCACGTCCCATGTTACGTGTGCCAGGGCAGGAAGCCACAAAGGAAGCCAAGCATTTTACCTGCTGCCACACAGCAAAGATGGAGGATAGGAATCCCCAGTGACCAAACCCCCAACCTCTTCTGCTGTGTTTACTCCTCCTCACTTATCCCTAACCAAAATAAACCCAATGAAAAGAGCAAAGCTTCTCCCTCACCTCTGCTGCTGCAGCACCTCCTCCAGGAGGCTTCTTCCCTCTCTGCTGCTCCCGCTGCTGCTGTACATGCAGGTGTTGGGCTGTGTGTGTTGGAAAGGGCTCATGCCACTCCTTGCTGCCCGAGATGAGGAGGACTGACACACCTGCCGAGCAAAGCCTTTGATTTTATTCAAGCCGAGAAACCCCTTGGCTCGAGCGTTCTTCCGCAGCTGCTGCCTAAAAGCCTTCAAGCCTGTGGGACATGAGGAAAAGAAATGCACTTTTAATCCTCCTCAGCATTTGCCTAGGAGCCTACCTTACAGATCAGCCTCTCTGGGCAGCTGCCTGCATGTGTGTGAGAGCTGGGCTAGAAGAGACACAACGTGACTCTTCAATTGACATTCACCCCTCTGCCTGATGGTCAGAGCAGGATTTAGGTAATGGGACAGGGGCTGGGACAGCTGTGCCCTTGTGCAGAAGGACACATGCACAGTAAAGGAGAAACCTAATAGAAATCATGACGTTGCGTATTCCATATTTTAGGAGGAAGGTGGAGCCTTCCATCCCACTCAAGGCAGCAGAAATATCTTCATGAGCAGGCTGAATCAGTGTCTGGGAACCTTTCATCTAAGCACCTTCCTCAGGGCATCCAACCCTCTCTCAGGGGCCGTGAATACAAGAGGCAGAATGTCCAACCCCACTCTAACACTGACACAGGCAAGTACTCCTGCATCCTGCCCTTTTCTAGTGACTGTTGGAAGGGTGCAATTCCCCAGCAATAAAGCAAGGAAGACATTACCTTGAGTTAATGAGGTATCAGATGCTCGCCTTCCTTCTTGGAAGCTGACAGGCAGGAGAGAAGCACCTCCCATGCAGCCCTGGGCTTGTAACACAGGAGCATCAGACTGGGAAGTTAGGAAGGGTGACGTCATCCTTGCTGTGGCCGGGCTCCCCGTCATTACTTGACCTGCCAAACAGCTGCTCAGGGCCACTGAGCTGTCATTTGAAGATGAAGTAAGGCAGCTGTCTGAACTAGTTCCTTCTGTGGGGCTGGCAGAAGAGGAAATGACTATACCTACGGAGGGGAAGGAAGCAGAGAAAGAGCATTCCCGAGATGAGTACGGGAAGGAACAAACATGACATCAGAGCCTTCTGCCCACCTACACTGGCACTAATAAGCAGCTGCGAGCTGGAGAGGTGTCCAGCAACTCGTGTTGTTGCAGGGCTTGACTCCAGCAAGGGGTCACCAACAAATAACCTCAGTTTGGGCTCCTGTCCAGCTGGCAGGGCTCTGCCAGTAACTCCAGCCTCACCAGGCTAGGCTGGACCAGGCATATGGTGTTTCTTTAGCACAACCAGGATTACTGTTCTGTGAACAGTTCTGCTTGTTCAGTTGGTTCACAGGGGATGGGTATGTCCCAAACACAATTAATGATGAGTTTTTTGTTAAATTCAGGCACTCCCTCCTTCCCCCTGTACAACAACGGAAGCAACTATACAAGGTTTATGTCCTGCTCATGAGAATACTCCCTGCTGAACTGATCTAGATGAAATACAACAGCACAACTTCTCTTCCTTAAGGGCCATGCTTATCTGTAGGCAGATAGAACTGGGGAGGGCAGAGTATAGGCCTCTTTCCTGGGCTTTCCTATCCCACTCAAGGCAAAATCATCACATATTCCCTAAGCACTTGTCCTCTATAGCACTGCTTCTCTGTTCTTTTCCTCTACCTATGGATAACCTTCATCTCTCTCAGACTTACTTACATGGAGGAACATGCTGATAGAAATGGGTGGTCACTTCGGCCAGTGTGTGCCTCCTGCTGGTGTTGCTAGGGATGCGGATGGGGTGGTCATACGCCTTAATTTCATCCTCCAGCTCCTTCTCTTGCCTTACTTCTTCACTAATGGTGGTCTCCAGCAGGCTGTTGGGGGAGATGGAGCGGTTCCTGAAGAACCCGTTGAAGTTGGTATCCACAGGAAAGAACACAGGCTGAAAAACATGTCAGATCACAGACTTAAGTGTGTTTTGCACTACCTTTTAATACTCTTCACAACCCTGTGGCATGTCTTCAGTAGGGGAGTATTGTTTGAGAGGCTAGAGTGACACAATGCCCAAATGCCAAACAAAAAGATCAGATGGCAAGAACAACAGCCAAAACCTCCATTGTTTTGGATTGGCAGAACAATGAGAAAGAAACCTAACACACAGTTTCTCTGAGAATACCAACCTGTAATGGATTGCTTATGTCACAGTCCATTTCTGCCTGCAAGGATGGCTGAATCAGGTTCTGAGGTTGCTGGTAAAGCAGAGATGATCGCAGGGTTTCACTAGAGACACTGTCCTGAGGCATCTGCAGAGAGAGAGCAATGCAGAGAAGCCATCACATACACTGCAGTTCCCCATGATTTTTCAGATACTGGAGGCTCGAAGAATTTCAGAGCCACTTTCTTCCCCAAAGCTTTCTCCTCCTACTATCTAAGAAAATTAATAAAGCTAATCCATCAATGCCAACACAAACACAGAACTCAGGCTCCTAAGTGAGGCAGTTTCACTGCAAGTGCAATTTGAAAAGGCACCCAGACCACACTTTAAAGGAGGTGGAAGTGAGGAAAACAATGTCAGAAAAACACACAAATTGACTCATGGAGTATTTCTGAAGATCCTACAGGGTATTTAACAAAAAAGTGTAACCGAGCCACGCCCAAGAGGACAAAACATGAGAAATTTAGTCATCTGGCTCATTATTGACCTCCACTGGAGTCAAGCTATTCTTTGGACCATGACCCACAGTCCCTTCCTAGCAAGCAGGCCATTAGTATTCAATCAGCCTCCTGCTGAAGAACAGCAGGCTGTGTCCTATCAGAGGGCACCAATATCAGAATTGGTTTTCAGGAGCCTGACAAGTTACGATCTTGCATTTGCCCATAGCAAGCAGCAGGAAAAAGAGATCCAAAGGACACACCTTTCCGGCTAAGTAGTGCCTTTCCTTACCTCAACATTGCTGATCTCAGAGCTCCTTGGTCGCTGCTGACGGCCAGTTGCTGGACGAGTGGACAATTGGCTGCTTCGATACTCCTTGAGGCGCTCCAAGAGCAGGTAATAAATCGCGGCAAAATGGTTGTAGCTGCTGTTCTGCAGAGACTGGAAGACATTGAAAGGACCCTCTTGAGTTACAGGTAACTGGATACAAGCAGCCAAAACTCATCACTAAGGCCTCATGACAGCATACTCAAAAAACAAGCAGAAATCCTGAAGGGCAGGGATGACTTTACTACACTGTGACACCGGATCAAGGCCAGTCACTGGATGACTTATGACTTATGCAGTACTTATGACTGCACCACTGCCAACCTGGTAGTCACTGCAGATATATCTACAGGGCAAGCATTTCTCACCTCTACAGTCCTCTGCCTGTCGATGCCAAGTGTTTGCATGATTCCAAGGACCTGCTCATTGTAATCACCCAGGTTGGAGTTGTAGTTTTGCATGGAGAAGGACAAAGACTGCTGCTGTTGAAGAGAAGGGTCAGCTTGCATCCACTTGTGCTGCTTTATCTGGGAAATGGTTATCCGCTTGGTTGGGTCCACAACTAACATCCGTCGGATTAGTGTTTCACAGTCTGGATGACAAAGACAAACTCATGAGCAAGCTGCAAAAATAACAGCCCAGCCCCAGGTCACTGCTAAGAACCCTTCCCAGCAACAGTTTTTGATGTCTATGAAAATATGTCTTAAAGGTTTCTGAGCAACTGATGCCTGATCTGACCACTAGATATTCCAAACAGCACAAGAGATGTCCACACACATATCACAAAAGCAACACGTCACTACAGGATATGAAGCTGTATTGGGTACTGGCAGGTTTCAGCTGGCCTTGCACTTTGTACAAGAGATAGTTTTGAGAGGATGCATGTTTGATGTTACACCCACATAAAATAAGTGAGAACCCTCTCACATATGACTTCCTGGTCCATATATACTGCTTATTTGTTTATAACCAGGCAATCAAAGCTGTTCATGGCCATAAATGATAAAAGGTCAGACTTCAAAAGATAAGTTTCACGTGAAGACAGAGGCACGTTCACTTGTTTTTGAATCCCAATCAGAAAGAGGTGATAACACTCTTCAGTTCCTTTTTCTCGTCAGACTATTGGGAGTGCTCAAGTAACAGTGGTAAGTCCCACTATTTATCCTCTCCTTGGCAGCACAGCCACACTGGAATACACCCCCTTCTGCATAGCTAAAATATCTTAGAACTACACCTATCTCAGCACTGCAGGCTAGTCTCATCAAAACCCTGCTCTCTCTCTTTTTTGAGTGACTATTTATTCAGCTAGGTGTCAAGTATTTTTGTAATCCATAGGGATACTCTAAGAAAGGAACAACAGCCTTTTAGATGCACCATAAAGCAGACTCCAGGAGAGAAACCAGCCCCTCAACTGTAAGAGCTGCCCTACAGAAATTACTGGAAACACACAGTAACTGTCAGCTGCAAATGAGACAGCTATTCCTTTTAAGGTTTGTATCACCTTTTCTAACATTAAGGATCTGAAAAAAAAGCACCTTCAGACATGAAGTATGGGATGCGGAACCGCCCCTCCAGCACTCTCTGCCTCAGAGTTGGTAAATTGGGTCCATCAAAAGGCAGAGAACCACAGACAAGGACATACAGTACCACCCCAAGGCTCTGTCAATAGAAAACAGCACAGAATGAGTGAGTCCAGGAAAAAACAATAATTTTGAAAGCCCTCAGTGTGAAAGGCGATTTTTAAGCTCACCCATATATCAAGGTGAGGTCCTTCATATTCTTTGCCTTCAAAAACTTCTGGAGCTGCATAGGGTGGGCTTCCACACCAAGTAGAAAGGGGCTCTCCTGACTTGTAGAAGTTTCCGAAGCCAAAGTCTGAAATGAAGGGAAAAGTCTGGGATAAGAAAACACTCAACCACATATTAATATTTCAGAAGTAGCAGAAAATGGAAGGAAAGGAACAGATGTATTGTTTTGTCCTCTGCCTATTCATTTAAGCTACTCTCTTCTGTTTGGAAAATCTGTTCTGGGAAGTATCAGTAACTTCTGTTTTGTTTTCAGTGCCTATAAATACTTTTACAGGATCATCCTAGGGACACTGAATTTGACTACATGCCTAGTGTTGTTTATAAAGTAACCTCATATTTCTTATTACCTGCTAACTTGATATTCATGTTAGCATCTAGCAGAAGGTTCTCTGTTTTGAGATCCCTATGCACAATGTGGTGGCTGTGACAATATTCCACTGCTGAAAGAATCTGCCAGAACTTCTTTCGTGCTTCACTTTCACTCAAGTGTCCATTGGAGGTCAGATGATCTGCAAGAGAAAATCAAAGAGGCACAGGATTTAGAAACACCTAGAGGGAATTTTTCAAAATCCTGCAGGTGCTGCTCTCACTGTTTGACAGCTGACAATGCCAACCCTGGATTTTTAAGCAGAATATATCTATAACTCAAGAATGACAACAATAAAGCCACGGTTTCTAAATCTAGAGAACTGCTAGATCCAGCAGTGAGGACTTACCAAACATTTCTCCATTCTTTGCAAACTCAGTAACAATGTACAGCATATCCTTTGTCTCCATAACCTGTGAAGACACAAGAGGGCATGACTTAAAAAAATGCAGAACTCTGTGATTTTCTTCATTTTCCTGTGTGTATTCTCATACATTTCAGTTCAATTTTCTATTTGCTGCAGCAGCTGGCAGTAAAGGCAGCTAATTTTGCACCATAGTGTTCTTTCCAAGCAAACTGGTAATGAAAAAGATAACAAATCAATCTTTATGTGCCTACACTACACAATGGCTTCCCAGGCCATTGTTCTCACCACTACCATGCCACCTAATCTCCATAAGATAATAGATGAGCACTTCGATAATTTAATACACTTTCCTGAACTCCCCTTTTGTTACAACATGCATATACAGTTTTACAACTTATTTGATATATTTTGAACATGGAAAGACCTTATGTAAAGCTGTCTTTGTTTCAGGGCTAGTGAGGGCTCAGATCAGCAGAAATAGCTGCAACTTGGACAAATCCAGAAGTATCAAATCCCCCGCTCCCGTTTGGAGTTGGCTGGGACATGGCCAGCCTTCTGTGCAAGTGACAACAGGCTGCTGCTGTTTGTGTAACAGCAGTGCTTGATGCTCATCAACAACTGTCAATATATCACCCAGAGTTCACCTATCAATCTAGTATCAACCTGTTTTGGTATTTCACAATTTTTTCCTTTGGAGGACAAAAAAACCCCCAGGACTAAAACCAAAATAATGAACAAGAAATGCTGAGCATTTCCAAATTCATCTTCAGTTACAACAGCACACCTTTCAAATGTTGCATTTCAGATTTTAAAATACAACATATCCCTGGAAACATTTCCCTCTGAGGGAGCAGATACTTTGTTTTACAGGTTAACAATCAAAAAAGCGTCAATACAACTTCAAAGACTGTAATTTCCAGGCTCCTAACATGTAACCTTTTTCAAAGACTCTTGTCCTCCCCTCACTACAAGTACACACAGACACGAAACGAAAATAAACAAACAGGGTGCAAAGGAAGAGAGGTTCCCAGTTTAAAAAACTGAAGGAAAGTGTTCTGGGAAAGTTGCCAGCTGGATGAAATTAAGACGCGGTGCTGAAACTAAAACAATGATGAAATAATACAAGAACACACACCCTACATCGGTATGTCATCTAATTCCATCCCTGCTTCTCAGCCTCCACCAAACAGGTAAAGCATCAGTTACAACAACAAAGAAAAGAAAACTTCACTGAAAAGAAATTATGGTCCACTACCAACGTCATCTCCTCCATCAAGTGAAGTGGTTCAACTAGATGGAATTTAACCTGCTTCTCTAAAACCTTCGAAATAGTATTTTCACCCACATCATTCCACTGAAATGAAATGAACTGTTAGAATGTCTCTGCATATCCTGTGCTGCCCCATGGGCAGCTGTGACGTCAGCTGTTAACACAGAATCGTTTTTTGTTATGATGGTTAATACTATAAATACAAACACTTCGTGTGTGTCAAGGTCTTTAAAAATAATGCCTTGCCTAAGCACCTGCCTTACTGGCTCTTCAGCCTCACACGTCAATTAAACTTTTTTTTTTTTTACTTTTTTTTTTTTTTTTAACAAACCCAAGGGGAAGATCACAGCTGATAATGGTGTTTACTACTCCACACAGACTTTCAGACCTGCTGCTCCATTCATCTCCCCCTCTCTCCCCCCTGCCCTTCTAGACAGGTCCAGACAGTCTGATACCTCATCCCTGCTCACAGCAGGGGCTTGGACCAAATGACCTTTAAAGGTCCCTTCCAACCCAAACTGTTCTATCATCTTCTTCTTAAATCCACATGGCATTACTCAAGATGATTAAGAGGAACTTACACCAAAGGCTAATTAATTAGATAGAAAAAGCAGTCCTTGCTCACTAGGCAAATGTGATCCTGTTTTCTTCACGACACAGCAATTTGTTCCTACAGTTAAAACTACCCATCAGTGCAGAAACTGAACAAATCTACACCAAAACTCATGTTGTGAAACTCTACAAGGGGAAAGAAATTTAAAATTCACTTTGAAAACTACAGAAAGTAGAACAGAATAACAAAACAGGCCATTTTTTT
>VYZS01012636.1:10590-26136 GCA_013400695.1 Neodrepanis coruscans | reverse complement strand
CATGAAAAGTAGGAGAGTCCCACCAGCCTGCCCACCATCAGCAACTCCAAATGGTCTTTGGAATGTAGATGGAGGCACACAGAGCCACTGGTCCCATCATGGGGCCTTACCCCTCACTCCCAGGAACACGCCTGCTCTTTCTCCAGGATCTCACTCTTCCTCTCCTGGATGAATCTCACCTGAAATGGGTGCTTGCCACACCAAAGAATTCAGACTTCCCACTCTTAGTGCTCAATTTTTCCTTTGCCTAAAAGCAACATGAGTTCAGAGGAACACAGGCTCTCATGGAGAAGGAAATGGTTTAATTTGCTCTTTTCCTTCACATCATTCATGCTTTACCCTGAGCTTAAAGTCAGCAGCAGCAAGAAGCAGCTTCAGAGAACCTGCATAAACCACCCCTACAGAAGAGCCCATCACTTGGTCTTGCCTTATGTTCAAATGGACAAAATATGCTGGATCTGCCTGGCAAGGCTTACTGGCTTGGGACTGCCTTTCCCAGTGGGGGACAGTGGTTATGAAACTTGCTGTCAGAGCTGTCCCTGTTTGCAGATTCTTTGTTCATCAATGCTACTTGTTTCAGGGCTACAAAGTGGTTTGGAATTGGGCACAGCTTAAAGGAAAGCAAATGAAGTGTGAGGTTCTCTGCATCCCCAGCTTTCAGGGTGCCAGGCAAACACCCCACTGGAGGCTTTGCTTTTTCAGTGTGAAATGGCATGCTTCAAAAAAATGCCAGGACTGTCCCTAAAATGCCTTTTTCTTATCAAGGGCAGTGGCATGATCTGTCTAGATAGACCTGATTGCACAACTGCCTGACACCAGCAACAGGCCATCATGTGGCTCGACTCAATGGTCCTAACTGTGTTCCAAAGCAGGGCTGTGCAGACACAGCCAAGGACAGCACAGGAGTTAAACCCCAGGGCTGCAGTCAGCTCTGCATCCAGCCTCGCACTTTGTCCTCACTTACTAATACAGTCATGCTCCCCAGGGCCTCCTGGGTTACCTTCCAAGGGAAAGGGGGTTACAGCACTTATTAATCTCTTTTGGATGATGATATATATAAAAGACTTTTCAGAATCAAGAAACAATTTTGGCCAATTAAATAGTCCAGATTTGCATGATGACAGATCTCAGATGTCAAAAGAGGCAACTGGTGAAATGTCTTCCTTTTTAAAAATCTATTGAGCTTTTTTTTTGATTATGGGTATAGAGAGTAGCAATACCTTGGAATGGGACAGTCTCCTGGGAAATGATGGCAGGATGTGGCCCACTCACAGTCCCACCCAAAGGGAGTTCACACACACACTTTGGGCTGGCTGAAGGACCCGTGTGTCTTTCTACAGCTGGTGTCCTACAGAGGCAGATCAGTGCAGCTGAGGGGACTTAATTTTGACTCAGCCATTGACTTGCCAATAATTTTTAATGGAGCAAACTTACTCTGAGCAGAGTTTGCCCTCTGTATCTCCAAGGGACTGGTTAGGAAACAGAGCTGCCCTCACACCAAACCGGGACAGTGAGTTGCAGGGCTGGGGAAGGCACTTCCCTCTTACCATGTTACACATGTGGAGACACCAGGATGTTTTCTACAGAGGCCAACGGGCTCTGGGCTACACAATGACTCTCTCTCACCCCATGCTGCTGGTCTTCCTGGCACAGGCAAGTCTTATTCACAAGCAAGTCCTCGTGTCTGGAGAACCTTTATTTTAAATGTCCACATAGGAACATTTTATAGAAGAGGATCAATATTAGTAGGGTGAGATCATGTATTTTATTAGATCAATAATAAATAATATTAGTCTCTTCATCCAGGCTCAAAAAGAAACAATAAACTAAATAAGCTAAATACAGGTTAGAAATAACTGCTCTTACTTTAACCTAATTAAATTAATTAGACAATTTAAGAGAAAGGGGTTAAAAAAGGTTTAACCTTTAGCCAGTTTTTGGGTTGCCTACACCTATCAATTCTCTTACAAGAACTTTAAAGAAAGCTATATATCTACACTGTGACAACTGCTTTCCTATGAAAACTTTTGAAGAAATGCTGTGTGGTAGTTTTATTACTGCTACATAATATGCAATGTTAAAAAGCAGATGAGCATAATGATTATTGCCTAGCAAACAATTTAATTTCACAATACATATTCACCATCAACCCAGAAACAGAAAAGCTGTGTGTGCCACACAACTTTAACGTTCTGAAAATAAAAATCAGGACAGAGACAACTCCATGGCTCTCTGAAGCAAAGGTAAAAGCAGTTAAATATCCTGCCTTTTATTTGGTTTAACATTTGTTCTGAGGAAGGAAAGTACTATTGTTTTGGAAAATGCTGTAATGTCAGTGGATCCTCAAGTTCCCGGGCTTTGTAAATCTGTTTAATTTTTAAATGAGAAAAATCTGTCAACGAAAGAAAGTAATGTGTTTAACATTTATCTGTCTTTCAGCATTTCCCCTGAGTTGTATAGAGTTTTCACATATTCAATCTGGTGCTAGTTCTATAAATCCTGGGGAAAAGTAAAGTCTGTACAGAGACTGACTGTGTAAGGCCAGAAAAAGACTGAGTGCTTTTACTGTGTCTTTGAGAAAACATCATATGAACTGGATGAAACAGTAATCAGCTTATGAAGAATGGAAATGTCAAACCCTAAAGGGCAGCATTTGGAGCTGCTGTTTCCACTTCCCCCAGGACTCGGCTGCTTTCCCTGAGCCTGGGGTACAACTGTAGCACCTCCCTGTGTTTGCACATCTCTGTTTGTTTCTGGGGGAGTGGGCAGAGTCCAGGCAGAGCAGAGGTGCCCTGGGACAGGCCCTGTGCCAGCGTCCAGCAGCCCTTGGCCCACAGAATTTATGACCTCGGGAAACTGGACCTTAGTTTTGCAGATGGAGAAATGAAGAACATATGACTGAAACGTCCCAAAATTGGCTGAGGAGATTTGTGAAGAATTTTGAAGAACAGCTGTCAAATAAAGAGTCTGGGGCTTCAGACAGGGCAGCATCCCCTGGCACAACTGCTCTCCTCCAGGGGTGGGTGTTTGACCCAGAGCAGCTCCTTGGGAAAAAGCCCAAATCATGAGGTCCCTGAGCAGCAGTGGCAGCCACGAGGGAGGGCCCTGTCTGTGCTCCAGGGCTATGGAGAGGTGGACCTGTCCCCCGTGTGCAGGAGCTGGCAGCAATGCAGAGCAGTGAAGGGAACCTCGTGCCATCTCTTGTTCTTCTCTGCTCTTGCAGCTCTTACAATCTCTTCATGGCTAACACCAGCATAAATTCCAGTAAAAGGCTACAGCCTTGCCTTTTTTAGCACAGCAAAAAAGCTTTGCTTCTCAATGCAGGGACTTGTTGCAGCCAAGAAAGTTATTCAAAGCACGAAAAAGACATGAATTCAAGGTGAATTCATTAAAATCCACAAATGCCCTGTGTTGACAGTTTCACTCAGAATTACAGTGGTGTTGCTTTGGTGAATATAAGTTCATTTTTGAAGTGAACTGAATTAAATTCTAAACCAAATTTAGAACATTTTAATTAGTGCTGAGCTCTGCAGAGGGAAACTTATTTCCTTTCGTAGAATATTTTCTTTTTTTAAACTTAAAGGCAGATTGATTTGGCTGCTGTGAACTCTTTAGCTAAAAGAGACACCAATACTAACCCCTGTATTATTCATATTTACCAGTAAAAACACTGGGCTTTCCATGATCTTTTTTAATCCCATAGAAAGAAAGCTTTCTGGCATCCTTCTGAGAGAAGTCCTCACTCACTCTGGATAAACTAGAATGAAACAGGACGTAGGTAACTAAGCATGCAACAGAGAACAAATTGCATCTTCTATGCAGAATCAAGTCAGAATTGTAAAGAAGGAAAAATTTATTTTGATTGCATTATAATTCAGCTTCTGTGTAGATTTCAGAAATATTCGGATGTTCTTCAGTCTCAGATTTTATTTTCATTCGGCTCCTGGACAAAATCAAGTGACGACATCTGGCTCAGGGTATGTGTGTATTATTATTTTTTTCTCTCTAAGTAAAATATATTGTTCACAGGGGGATTGGAGATTTAGACTTTTGCTCAATCGTTTTTGGGCTGCTCCCCCTATTAGAAAAGTTTGTTGGCTTGCTCTCCTTACGAGACATTACAGGAAGCTAAGCAAAAAACAGGGGAGAAAGTTAGACTTTGCTTGAAATCTCTGGAACAAAAGTGCCTGATCCAGCAACTTATTCCTGAGGTAGAGATCCCATGCTGTCAGTACTGATCTGTGCAACCACAGGCACACCTCAGGCTGCAGAGCTGGAGTGGGCACACATAGCAAGTCAGGGAAAAACATGGGCTTTGCTAAGCAGTTGCATAGAAAGCTGAAACCAATTCAACTGCTGAAAAATTCCTACAGAGTGTTTACAAAGAAAGGGAAGACAGTTAAACCTGTTTCCATTGCAGTGTCAAGATACACAAGCACAGTAGAGTGTTCCTTTAAAATACACTCCAGCATGTGATGCCACATAGAATGTGCTCATAGTTAGAAAATGCAGAGTTACCTGCCTTTTGTTCACCAGTATCTCAGCTGGTTGGCTGGCAAGTCTTGATAAAGAAACTACACAGACAGACAACATCCCAGGCCTCATCAGAGAATTAAGTGTCAGCAAGGTTAAAGGCCCATGTTGATTGATAAGGCTGCACACAAGCAAGGGTGGCTGCCCAGAGGCCTGGCTGGCTCACTCCACTGGGGATGGCAACTGGTGATGGCACACCAGCTGGTGTTTCAAAGGCAGCTCAGACCAAAGTAATTACTACAGTAATTACCCTCTCATGGCTGGGGTATGGTGATATGTTAGTCAATGGCAGCAGCAGGCAATTCCTAATGAGTGATTTTTCATACCAGAAAATCACCACTGCTGCCAGTGATTGTTATCTGTGTTGAGACAGCAGAAGAGCCATGAGGAGGACAGGGCATTGCAGCTGCCTGCTCTATCTCCTCTGTGCAGGAATACAGAAGCTTGGAGAACAATGCAGATCCCTTCAAAGGCTTGCCCTGCTGAAATAAAAAAACCCTGGAAGCCACTGCAACTGCTGAACACCCTGTGAGGGAGGTGGCTTTGAATGGGAATGTGCCCTGGAGAGCATGGCCAGACAAGGCCCCTTTACTTGCCCAGCAAGCTGCATGGGAATGGTTGCCCAGATCACCTCTACCTCCCAAGTCTGCCAATCCTCCTGGGCACACACTGCTGCCTGAACCCCTCCCCTTGAGCTCAGTGCTTGGGAAGACCATCAGCCATTCTTCTGGAAAACAGGGAAGGCTTTATATGCACAAGTTTCATGCCATTCTGTCAATAATCCAGTAAGAGCAGTTACTGCTCTTTATATCTACTGCCTCCTCAACTTAAACAGCATCAAGCTCTTCCACCTTGGACAGAAGCACTGGACTGTGCTGCTGTCAAGGAAGCCAACTCTAGACTACAGATCTCACTTTCATATTTCATAACATACACTTCATACAATAGCCAAAACACCTACCTGGCAGATCACTGGATAGTGCTGACAGAGGGTATTTCAATCAGTGGGAAAATATGGGGTTATCATTGATCAGACATCCCAAGTGCTAAGATCACATTTAAAATTTAGAATAAAAAGCCCAGTTTTTCTGCAGAGACAAATGGTCCAAATGGCTCACGGTACTGCTTTAGGAACAGCCCTATGTGGAATACATCACAACTTCCGAAAGACTTCTCCTGAAGTACACAGTAAGGGCAAACAGAGAGAAGAACCAATTAATAACAACATCTGCTTAGGAATTACTCACCCCCCCAAAAGCTCTGAAGCGCTGCAGGACGTGGCTGTTGATGAAGCAGGACTGTGCAGGGTCCCGCAGCGCCTGCTGCAGGAGGTGCTCGATGAAGTAGATGCCCGGCTCGATGGTGAGCACCATGCCCGGCTCCAGGCGCCGCGCCGTGCGCAGGCTGCGCAGCCCCGGCACATCAATGCGCTCCACCCCCTGCAGAGGAGACACAGAGGCAACCCATGGATGGCCTTGCACCGAGCCCTCCTGTGCTGACCACTCCACAAAATACAAAAGGTAATCATAAAGAACCGAAATTGAGCTGTGCAGTTACCCCCCTCCCATCAGTCTACATGTAGCTTTCACACAGAGCACTGCCCAGCTCAACACCCAAGCTGGTTTTTGCACCATAGAAATGGCTTTGGATATGCTTGGTATTGTTACTCTCTACCTTGGGAGAAATACTGCACTATGAAGAAAAAATAATTACTTGTCCTATTCCTTTCTCTACTCTCCCTTGCAGAGTCTGGTATTTTAAGCAACATGCAAATCTTGAAATGCCCCTGCCACGTCATGGCTGAAATAGCTGAACTACGCAGCAGAGAATAATTTCTCCAAGGATATGCAAATACTTTTTCTCACCAAATGTTATTAAAATTTCATGTTTATGATCTTGATTCAGGAGCAATGAGTCTACACATGACCTCATAAAAGCAGCCCATTTAAAACTAAACTTTTGTTAGATTCAGACTTTCAGGCAACATGGTGCTGATTGGTATTATTAAAAGCTAAGTCAAAACAAGCCCTGACTAGCAAAACATTCTCTTCTTCCCAAAAGCTGGTAAAGTAAAATGATATATGAGGACGTGCTTAGTCAAGGAATTAGAAACACTGCAAAGGATATTAATTTTCTTCCCCAAATGTGCCAGGTATTGCAACATCGGAATAAATATATCTCAATCCCATTCGCTTTTTGAAAATTCTTTGCAACTGTAGCAAAATTTCACCAAAGTATCATGGTGACAGTAAACAGCTCACAGGCCCACCAGCTTGCAAATGTGCACACACACTCTGCTCAGGAAACTTTCTCTGCTTTAGCCAGTGAGTCAGAGGTTAACAGGACCGTGGTGTTCCTTATCTGCTCTCCGTGCAGCTTTCCCAAATCCTGCTTTTGGCCAAAGCCATGGTCGTTTTCCTTGCCGACTGCTGTCATCAGCACCATGACTGGTGCAATGAGGGTGAAACATCTCCCTTCTCCCACACAAAATGTCCTGCCCTGTGGTACTGTTGGGGTTGGGGCAACATGTCCTGGCACAGCCGAGCTCCTCTGCTTCTGCCACATGGGGGCACAGAGTGGAGCCAGAGCAAACCCTGAAGGTCACCCATGTGTTCATCTTCCTCAATCATTCCCTCTTCAGAGTGGATACAGCTCCACAGGATTGTTTGCTCTTGAGCTCCACTCTGAGTTCAGAGAAAGCCCATTTTACAGAAATGCTGCTTGCAACAGCCCCTCATCAGTGTTTGCTTTCTTCTTGCTGGTCACCCAAGCAATACTGGAGTTGCTTTATTTCCCTTTGCAGAGCTTATTCTGTTCCAATGCACAGCATCTTACAGCAGCCAGGATTTTCAGAGCTAACTGTGCTGAACATTTGGAGAAAGGTTTGCCCATTTTCACTGTGTATTCAATATGTTTTATGTCTTATTTTATGTCTATATTTTATGTCTTTGGACTTTGCAGAGCACTATATTACACTAAAATACGTAAACACCTTTGTTTTTTACTGAGTACAGGAAACAAGAATACTCTCATCTTCACCAAGGCATTTTCCATTTATATTCTTATCAAAATGCAAAGAAAATCAATATATTTCTAAACTTGAAACAATAACTGTACTGAAATGGAGCCATTTTTCTCTCTGCTGCTGCCCCATGGGGTTTGGCATTTCACACATTCATTGTAATGTGTAAAGGAAATGAGGGCATCCAATCTTGTGGATTAATCTCTCCATGAGCTGTAAACAATTAGATTAGTGTCTGGACCTTCTGGTGTATTGCCAACTATCTATCGGCTGCTTTACAACAAACAACCCATATTTGGCTTTTAAGTACACTTCTCAATTCTACTTGTGAATGCTTTTCCGAGGCAGTCAATCCAAGACAGATGCTAGAAAAATGAATGCACAGCGAGGAAAACAATGGCAAACATCCTCTGAAGGCAGCCCTGGCACAGTGTCTTTTCTTAAAGAAATGATGTTTTCCACCAGGTGTGACAGACAAACCTCAACGCCCACTGCAGCCATTGAATTGAAAGCAATGCGTAAGCATTTTGTCTTGACTGCTCACAGCCTGATCCTGCTCTTAGTACGTCCCACAAGAAGCAAAAAGCAGGTTTGCAACTGAGGAGCAAGACCCAGGGATTCATATCTGGAAATGTCCCTCAGCAGCCCAGGCTTCCCAGGCTGTTGGCAATGCAGAGATGGCCCCCGAGGCACCTGAGTACTGCTGCTCACACAAAAGTAAAACTTAACTTCTCTGGAAGGAATTCACAAACCATTTTTGATACTCCCCTCCATCCAATCTCAACTCTGGATTGTGTTGGTTTCATCTCCCGGTCTTTGGATTTTGCAGGTACTGGAGCTGCTACATCTCTACCATGAGAGCACCTCTACTGGGCCTTCAGAGAAAGGGTAACACTGCTCACCTTGCAAAGCTGAAAAGCAAGCAGGACACCAGCAAGTGGGCTTATGGCAAGGAAGACCTATGGTCCCTTTTAACAGGTATTGACCGGGAGATGTGGGAGAAGAATGAAGAGAGGCAGGTTCTGGCTATGGCAAGTACAAGGCCATTCACACTGAGCAGAGGACAGCCCAGCCCAATGTGCTGTGAGGGAAAAGAACAAAATGAACTGGCACAGGGAATAAGCAGAGCAGGGAAAGTGACCAAAATGGGGAGATGACAAAATTCCTTCTGTTGAGAACAGCTCTGGATTAAGATGTACATCAGACTATGGCTTCAGCATCCCAAGTGATCTCTGGGCACTCCTGACTCCGTCGCCATCACACCCAACCAGGTCCAGGGGGTGACAGTTCTCAGCTCTCAGTCTGCTTCGGTTGTTTATGAAAAGTAGGACAAACTGAGGATTTTTTTTAATAACTGAAACACCATGACCCCCAGACTGAAGATGACAGGTCTGAAACAAGACCTGATATTTTCCATCAAGTCAAATTCTATTGGGAGTAAAGCCTGACAGGGAAACCTCCCTCTGTCATCCATCAGGACGAATTTTCTGCCATTAATGGATTGACTTCTTTGCGAGGGGGGAACTTCCCTACATTTCACAGCTAAACAGCACCAACTTTGTTTTCAACAATAACCATGATGCTGTTTTGTAGTAAGATGAAATGGAGAGTGAAAATGCCAATACTAGTGCAGCAGGTATGCAAGCAGCTGTTTCTGTTACCATCACATCCTGGAGGCCTGGCCACTGAGCAGGACTGTCACACTCAGCACTGCACAATGGGAAAGCATAAGTTGGCAATTTGCCCCCAAAAAGTGTGGAGAATAGCCTAGAAAATATTAATGCCTATGCATCTAGAAAGAGACTCCCAGTTATATTCTGGGAAAATTACTTTTTGAATAATTGTTTATTCTCCTGTATATTGCAACAACAGACTGTATCTGAAATTGTTTTCTAAGACTAATTTTATTTGGAGGTTCTGCTCACATTTTAAAATTGAGACACTCCTCCCCCAGATGTATGACACTGTCATTTGTGACTGTACTTCTGCCAAGAACATTGGATTCCAATTAATGGTTCATTTAAGGTAACAAAAAACAGCATGTCTAGGCAATAAGGACTGTCAAGGGAACAAGAGAATTATTATGTAAACTGATTTCATTACTATGTAAGCAAAATAAAAGTTCAAATTAAGTGTGCAGTAATAAAAAATATAGAACTATTTTTGGAATAAGCAGGGAATTAGGAAGTATGCAAATCTGCCTATCCCCCAGAAAAATGGCTCTGCAAGAAGTTGCAATATCACCAGAATATCTCTGTATCATGATGAATTACTGCCTGCTCCAAAGCAACTCTGTGGTTAATGGGGGTATATATTGCTTTTGCCATGGAAGAACTGCAATCTGAATTACATGCTGGATCTTGTTCCATAGACACTGGCTACCAGGAAAAGTGATCAGAAGCAGAGACAGCTCCAGGCCCATCTGAGTGGGCCTGATCTTGGGTTTGTCTTTGGATCAGGACAGAAGAAAACCACAGGTGATGTCCCTGTGCTGGCTGGTCATCAGTCACAGGGCCATGACATTACCTAGAGATGCACAAATGCAGAGGTGCAAAACAGGGCCAAAAACAGGGCCTGCAACTTAGTTGACATCACCCAAACCACCCATCATTTATCAAGCCAGCAATGGCAACAAACCACAGCCACAGCAGACAAAACCAAAGCTACTCATAACTGCAAATACTGAACTGGAGTAAAACACTCACTTAGAGACACAAACTATTTTCTGGTACTTTATTCCAGTTCATCACAGAACTTTTTGAGCCTGACAAACAGACTGTCCCAGTTGGAATACACCCAGTCAAATGAAGTCCTAACCACTTCACCAAGCTAAGTGCAATCAAGTATTTAAATTAATCAGAATACTAACACTGCACTTAGATAACACAAAATGAACACAGAAGTGATATCTCAGCTCTTTCACTCCTCCCTATTCTCCCACTGAATGTACCCAACTCCTAATTAGCTCATTTACTGTAAAAAGAATGGAGCTCTGTGCAGCTAATAAAAGTCCTGAATTCCATCTCACTTGTCTCCTGGTCCCTTCTCTCTAAGCCCTTGTTTCACTTGCTGAGTGTTACTAATGAAGATTAGTTTATTCAATCTCTCCCACTTTTCCCCAGCAGCCTGAGCTGCCTGTAGTCACCTGAAGGAACTCCTGTCAGTCCTGCTTTTGAAATCAGCAGCAGGTTCCACCAGAAGAGGCCCCAAGCACCACATATCATTTGTGGCATTTGCAAGTCAAAGCTTCCACTTCAGCAGGAGAATCTAATTACGAGCTGGAGCTTTTGGGACACAGTTCAAAGTTAATATTAGGGGAATAGAGGGCACATGATGTTTAACTGGCTATTTTACTTCAAATATTTTCTTCTTTTCCTAGTTATTAACTGTGGTATCATGTTTAAGTTGCCAAATAATTTTCCTGTTATTGCAGGGAATGAGGAAAAATCTCCTGCCATGCACTGTTGCCTGATGATTCAGATGGAGCTGAATTTCAATCCATTGCTACAGTGTGGCTCTGAGCACAACTCCCCACGTCACTTCTGCTTCACTCTCCAACGTAATCAAGTTCCAGTGCTATCATAATGGAAACAATAAATAGTTTTGCTCTTTTCTTAAAACCTAAGTGTGAGAAAAATAGAGATAGCAAATGGTAAAAATCACCAAGTTGACAATTACAATGTAAACCTGGAAGATCAGGAGAATATTTTAAAAATTCATAAGAAATGAGATAAAGAATTGCAAAAACTACTAACAACACTGTTTTAGAATGAGACCAATGACAAGTGCTGTTTAAAATCTAAGGGACAGTTTTTTTGTGATGCACAGAAAGCATATATGGTAGTCTTAAATAAAAGGGCTGTTTTCTTTTGTGATTTCTAGATGCCAATATTAGAGAAAATTGCACAGCAAAAACTCCAAAGTATGATACCTTACTTTTGCATGCAATTGCAGGCAGACCTCTACTGACTTGGTCTTTCTCTCTTACTGCAGTTAGAATAAATTGCTCAAAAACATACAAGCTCATTATTTGCTTCTAAAATTTCAGAAATATTTGAACAAAAATATTCAGATAAAAACTGTCTTTTTCAACAAACTTCAACAAGTCACAGAAACATAAGCAAGTATCTTCATCAGAAAAAATTAATCATAACTAAAGAAACCCAAACCAAGAAATTAAAACCCCCAAGTCCATGACTCTTCCTCAGCAGAGGAGAGAAACTGTTGTATGACAGGGCAAGTCTGCGACATGGCACTGCACTGACACAGCACCTGAGCCTTTCCCTCCTCTTCTGCCTCTGCTCAGGTCCTGAGTGTCCATAAACACCCAAACTCCAGCAACTGTCCTCACAGGGAAAAGCTGCTGGGAACTGATCACAACTTTCCTGAACACAAGGAAGATGCTACAGCAGGGTAAGAGGATCTATTACCCTAACTCTGGGAGGGGTTTAAACTCAAGGAAAAATCCAAGGCTGTAGGAAACTCTCCTGGTTGGTGTTTGACCCAGCAGATAACAACAGGCACTGTGGAGTTCAGTGCTGCTCTGCCTGGAAATGCTGTAGAATTGAGAGTGTCCCCCATCAGTTTCCTTCCTGCCTGCTGCCTGCTCAGTGGCCCACACCACTTTATGTCTCTATTACACAGGAATTCAAAGAATCAAAAAGAAGGTGATTAAAGGGGACCCCATGAAGTACAAGCCACAGGTTTTTCTTTCTCCTAATCTTTTCTCAAGGTGCACAATCACTTGCAAAAACAAAAACTGAAGTTAAAACTAATGAAAGGCCCTTTTACTCTTTGCTTCTATAAGTGCCTCCCATACAAGCCATTTCACATTTGCAGGTAGAGCAAGGCTTTGCAAGGCCATGGCCAAGCGAAGCAATTTGCATCACTGGGGCCTCACTTAACAGCTTTAGGCTTCTTGGTAAATTCATCTCATCCTCTGCTTCTTAAAGGAAAAAACATTAAGCATCATTTGCAATGCTAACCACAAAAAAATGAAATCTTCTGCTTCAGCATGAAGTAGGATACATAAGGAAAAGAATTTTTGCCAGAACAAGAAAGGGGACAAGATTATTCCTGTATTCTTTAGTAGGTTTGGTGACTTAAATCCCCAGTCAGTCATCTGGGATCTGGAAGCAATCTTTCTGCTAAAGCCAGCACAAAGCTTGTGCACCTCCCTGGGCAGCAGAGATGTTCCCCAAGCACCCACAGCGATGGAAGGACATGGATAACTCCAAAACAAACCTCTAACTTTAATTTGTTGATGCAAAATAACAATGAAAGGATGAGCTTTTCATGAGAGTTGAATTAAAAATTTAAACTAAGGTAAATCTTATAATTTTAAAAAACAAAACCAAACTCCTAATTCATAAGATGCTAAAATCACAGTAGTTATTAACCTAACTTAAATTAACTGGCTTATTATTAGAGAAAGTCATCAAATGTATTTAGCATTCTTTAGAGCCTTACAGTCAATTAATATAACATGAAATTGAATCAACTCAAGCATCTAGAGACACAGAACCCAGATTTAAATGAAAACTTCAGCCACATCTACCTCAGGCTCTGAAAATTTGGGATTACCTACCACATTTTCTCCAATGCAACGGGCACAAACACTCATTTATATCACATCTCCAGTTTACACAGAAACAACTGGAAGAATGTGAGAAAACCATCTCCACGATTAAATTTTAGAGCTGAAGCTGAGCCCAGTGGGGTTTTCACCCTTTGAAGCTCTGTCTGACTGAGGGCCAGATTTTCTGAAGTGATTAGTACCACTGGGGCTGAATTTTCAGAACTTATAGTCAGCCCCTCAAAAGAAGGAGACAGATTTTCAAAGGAGCATTTGCTGCTTGGTTTTCCTGCAAGGAATTCCAGGGTACCTGCAGGAGATGCCATTCCCCAAGGAGCTCTTGACTGTTGAGTACTTCTGAAAACCAGGACCTTACATGTTTCAGTGGGAAACACTGGTGGTTACACTATTTTGAACATCTTGTTCTAAAATAAGGTTGCCAAGACACATTAATTCTGGCCAAAACCAATTATTCTTTATCACAGCAAAAAAAAAAGGAAGGGAAATGTTATGTTTTCTAATATCCTGGAGTATGCTTACAGAAAATCTGCAAGCATTTTGCAGTGTTTGTCAAGGAGGAAGAAAGTGCTTGTTCAGTGCTGCATGTGAAAGCAGCTTACTGGAAAAGATGAAAACTTATTATTGCCAATTTTGAAAAAAGAAATCGTTGGCTACCAATGAATAACTAATCTAAGCTAACAATGTCTGGAAATAGTTTTTTTGGAACACACAAAACTTTGTGACGGATAAAAATTAGGAAATTAACGTTTATTGTATTATTTCAAATGTAACTGTTTACACTTGAGGAAAAATAATGGAATAATATCCACTTGGAAAGTTTTTATTTTTAAAAAATCCTTTGTAATACTCCCAGAAATTTCCTTGGCCAAAAGCAAAGAAGTTGCTTTTTAACCAGTTAGAAAAAAGAACATGATACTACAGGCGTGGGCTCAGTGCACAAAAGAACCCCAAAATGGCTTCATGACATTCCTTGGGAAGATCTCACTCGCTGGAGAACATTTGAAATGCACCCCAAACCACTCCATGGTGCACTAGAGGTCTTCAAAATGCATTTTCTCATGAAACAAGGCCTGGCTAACAAGCCTTCTCCCATGTGATACAGACACGTCTCACACCCACGTGAAAAGTGCCCAATTGCTCATGTTTGGATTGACTTGTGCCCTGAACTTTCCCTGTTCCCCAGCCCTGCAGCCCCAGGGACCCTCCTGCAGGGACGGTGCCTCCAGTCAGGGCTCCAAGCCCGGTGAAGATCAGCCCACTGACAGCCCACTGAGGGGTGTTCTCCAGCCTCAGGTGCCCCTGATGTTCCAGTTACCTCTCCTTAGTCAAACAGCCCAGTATGAAGTGCCTCGTGCCTTGGGTCAGATGGAAGTGACAGGTCTTAGAGAGGTGAAATTAATGACGCAGAGAGAGTTTCACGGGGCAGCTCTTCTGCAGAACTCAGAATTCCTAGCTTGTCACACTGAAGTGGTGCCATACACCCATCTGTGTGCAGTTATATGCAAATACTGAACATCAGCTATTTCCTCGTGAGTTTTTGTACATGTTTCCTCCATATTCAAGGGATTTGCTATTTAGGACTGAATTTTGAAAATAAATTAGCCATGCAAACATTCTTAATGTAAGAATGCAGTTATATGTCTACACAAACAAATAATTGTAATATTTGCAGGTATAAAATTCTACATAGAGTTCTGGCATTTTTACAGACCGTGAGCATGAAACTGGAGAGCCTAATTCATTTCACAAAACAATCCCTAGATCCATTTTTATCTGTAACAGGTTGCTCTTTCAAAATTGTGGGTAGATCAGTTTGCTTACAAAAAATTACCCTTAAATGATATATTATACCAGATAATTAACCACTATAAATTTGGTCATATAAAAATTAGTTTCAAAAAACATTTTTATTGGTCATATGCCACACTACTGAAATCTGCTAAGAGATGGAAGGTGTACAGGGTCCATTGCTCTAGACTCACACAAAACTGGCTCTAGAAACCTCCCTCGATATTAAGCTACTTGCTCTAACCCTCAAAGCAGATAGCTCTTAAGTAAAAACCAACCACGGTACTCTGCACTCTCCAAAGTCTTCTCACTTGTTCCAAAATTTTAGTTATCTCTTTACTAAGTCTTGAACATGTTTTCCAGTTTTTTAAGTGAGTCCACCAAATTCAGAAAGGTTATTTGCAACACAAGTGAAAACAACCTCAG
Organism: Neodrepanis coruscans; assembly: GCA_013400695.1. NCBI lineage: Eukaryota > Metazoa > Chordata > Aves > Passeriformes > Philepittidae > Neodrepanis > Neodrepanis coruscans. The sequence goes on along the minus strand of VYZS01012636.1, from coordinate 10,771 downwards.
CAAAGACATGCAACAGCAGGGTCCTGGGTTTTTCAAGTCCATGAACTCTCCAAGTAATCACAGTCCTTGTTCTTTGCTGCATGTCTCTATTTGCACTGGGGAGGGACAGAGGGGCAAACATCCTTCCTTTCTTTATCAGCTACTGCAGAAGCCTTAAAATCAGAATAGGGCTGCTTTTGAT
>VYZS01012629.1:0-12030 GCA_013400695.1 Neodrepanis coruscans | reverse complement strand
TACAACTTGAGACCATGTCCCTTATCCTATCACTGGTTACTTAGGAAAAGAGACTGACCTCCACCACACTACAACCTCCTTTCAGGTAGTTCTAAGCCTCCTTTCAGGTAGCTGTAGCATGGAATTTGAGGATACCAGGACAACAAGTTGACTTCTTTACTTGGCTTCTGCTAAACCATCAAAACTGGTTGTGAAAAGCTAAGCATACTCTTTCCTTGGCTGAATATCAGATCAGCATTAAACTTCTGAACAAACAACTAAAGTTACCTTACTTTCATATTCCATTCAAAAAAACTTTAAAAAATATGTGAAATATTACTTCTGAAGTGGAAGAACCTGCATGATATTTCAGATAAAATTCACAGATCGCCTCAGTATTAAAGGACAAAGTGGTGCTTTTTGGTCTCTCCACTGAAATGTTTTCCTGTTGGTAAGTCAAACTACAAGATAACCACTACTAAAAAAATCAATAGTTCTAATTAGTTTAAAATGTTCTGGTTATGTCCCATTTCCTGCTGTATTGCTACGTACACAGGAAAGAGCTTCCTGCATCACCTCAAAGGACTGTTTCTTATAGTTAGTTTACAATTAGTTTGAGAAAGAGCAGGCAAGCGACTGTGGACAGCTTTCAGTCTGGCTTCAGATCATATAAAAGTCATGGTTTAGGCAGTTTAGCGAATGCTCCTTCCCTGGCAAGGTGCAATGCTTCCTGCTGATGTCACTAGGTTATTAACACACAGTGAAAGAAAAACACAGGAGAAACACCTGGATTTGCCCTCCTCCTCTTTGTCTGTCCTAGCTAGGAGAACCGAATGCCTACACGCAGACAACTGATTAGTTGCTGAACTGAAACTACAGCCTTGCTGTTAAAGGAAAATAGACTCTGATATACATCAGTCACTATGTTCCTCATTATTTTGCACTTCCATTACCTATATCCACTTCATTTTCATTTTTTTGTTGTTTGGCTTTTTTCGCCTCCTACCTCAGAAGAAAGGAGGAAAGTATAGAAAGGGACAAAAGATCAAGTAAACAGCTCAAACCAACTATCTCATTTTGACGACTTTCCCCTTGAAAAATGTCAACTTCAGGATACTCTGGCACTTCTATTTTGTACCCATACACTTTACAGAGTTACTATCTTGATTAATACATTTTAAATAACTCTTCCCTCCCTTGTTTATGGTTTCATAAGTCATGACTGAAGACCAATGTAATGTTCGCAGGAAATCCCTCACATGTACCACTGACAGGCTATTTAGCATTCTGTCTTATCTCCAAGTGCTACCTTTAGCTTGGATTTATACAGCAGAGCTTGGGAATACTATAGCTTAGCACAGAAATAACAGAAATAATGCTAATTACCCGTGGAATAATTGGTTGTTTTTGTAACTGATTCCTGTGCTTCAGAGATTGCTTTCAGTATTAAATTCTTATTGGCCTGTTTTGAAGGTGGCAATGAAGGTCTAAAAGAAATAAAAAAAATATTAATTGTACATGAATTGCATGGTAACTGTATCCATGTTACACAGGTATTTCAACACAGGTATAATACTGATAAAAATCATAACTTAAAATTATTTTATCCAAATCTGCTTTCAGTTTGTTAATCTATTCTCTGAGTGGATGGGTTTCCTCAAAAATGGAAGTCCAGAGGTGTGACTTCACCTCTCAGCTTAAGCTGCTGTGAAACCATATAAAACCATGCTACATCTGAAAGGTACACACCCTGCCATTCATTTCCTCCCACCCCTGGCCATCACGTATGTTGCTGTATTTGTGTTGACACCAATAATTATGTAGCTGTCCTGAAAACCAACTTTTTCAAAACTATATTAGTTGTAAAAAAAGGCTTTCTGCCTGTCTTTAACGTCAACAATAAGGAAGCTTAAATCAGATGAACGTTCTGTGTGTATACAATACAAAGTATTAGCTTAAATCTTATACCAGCTAGCACTGTAGGTCAGCAGTTTAAATGTTCTTCCTCTGTTACTGAAAATCAGATGACTGATGCACTTGGACTGACCTGACATTCAGACAGACTTAGGGAGGACTAAAAAAGGAAAAATCTCTCAAGTCTGTTTGAGAAGTTAAAATCACCTTAAAGAACAAGCAATAACTGGTTGGAAAAGTATTCCTGAAATAAATCAAAGCAATTAAAACTTCTGAAAAATTATTTTACCACAATAAATACCTGGTCTGAAACATGCCAATATTAATGTTTTTTTGCCAGTAAACTTTACTCAAATACTGTAAAAATTCACACTCCATTGCAGCTTATGTGCAATAATAAAAACAGGTTACAAAATCAGAGGCAAAAGGGTGATATAGACAGGCATCTCACCCAAAAGAGTTATGAGATAGTACAAAAAATATTCAAATGGCTTACTGAATGTTGCCAATTTTCAAAAGTGCAAACTGTTTTCCCCCACTTCCACTTTCAAAGTTTTCATTCATTAAACTCATTCCTGAAACCACATGGAATCACTGAGATCTTACGTACCTTCTTTCTGGCTTTGCAGGTACAGACACACTGCTAGAGATGCTTCCTGTTCGTGATCCATACTCTTCCTCTTCCTCCTCATCTTCCCCATCATTACAGAACTTTTTCACTTTGACTACTGAGCTTACAACAGGCAACCGTCTCTTCCTGGAGCCTTCTTCCTACAACAAACAGAGCAGCCAAAACAGTTCATTCAGCAAAAACCATGTATCAATAAACAAGCAAAGAAAACATTGCAATTCTACCCACAGCCAGGAGATGGAGAACTTCCATTCCAGTTGAGTCTAGGACAATGTACTGTCTGCAGATAAAAGTGACTGCACCAGGTAATCTGAAAATCATACACATTTACACTGAAACGTCTAATTGAAAATGTAACTGCAAATAACATTTAGAAAAGAGAGAAGAAAAGACTCTCAAGTACTGGCAAATTAACCAACACCTATGGAAAAACAGTGTTTTCCAAAGAAATTTGTACTACCCTTCAAGATTAACCTGTTGGAATTCTGAGAAAAGTGAAATCATTATGTTATTTTCTCCTCTGTACCAATTTTAATTTCAGAGAAGGATTTGTATCTAGCAAGCTGACANCCTGTACCTGAGGGACTGCACCCTGTGGAGAAGTGAACTATGTAGCAGCAGTGAAGAACTGTTGCCCGTGGGACGGACTCTCATCAGAACCATTCATGAAGGACTGTCTCCCATGGGAGGGACCCCACGAGAAGCAAGGTAAGGACTCCTCTCTCTGAGCAGAAGCAGAAACAATGACTGACCATAAACCCCATTCCCTGTCTCCCTGCATCACTGAGGGAAGGAGGTAGAACTTGGAAAGAGGGGAGTGGAGGGAAGGTGTCTAAGATCTATTTTATTTCTCATTCTCAAGCTCTGATTCTGTTAGTAATAAATTTAATTAATATCCACACTTCGAGTCTGTTCTGCCCATGACTGTGATCAGTGAGGGATCTCTTTCCCAGTCCTTATCTCAACCCATGAACCCTTTGTTACATTTTCTCTCCTCTGTCCAGTTACAGATGGGAGTGAGAGAGCAGCTTTAGTGGGTACCTGGCATCCATCCAACCACTATAATCTCAAAGGATACTAAACCCTGTCAGGATGGCCCATGGAAGGTTCCTCTTCTGTGTCTTCTGGACATTATTAATTAAATAGTATTAGAAGAAAAGTATCACAAGACCTTATTCTAGCATCTCCAAGAAGAGATGTGACTGTCATTTCTCAATGACTTATAAACAACCTTAAACAAATCCCTATTTTCTCGTTTTCACTTCCCATTCTTAAAAACAAAGACACCAGCATGTATCTTTGTAGAGCATTCTAGATTTCCAAATAAAATTCATTGTCTTTTATAAAGAAGCAAGTAAGTAGTGGCAAAGACAGAGAACTGTATAAGCAGCAATAAACACAGATTCACTTGCAATACAAGGTATGTAAAATACCTTCTCCATTACAACATCAGGAGCCATACAACCTTCATTCCTCTCAAAAAAAGCTCTTAACTTACTCATATATATAGTCTTAAAATAATCAGCTAGGACTATCACCCTGCCTGGCCTAGCCTGGCCTCCAAAGTACGTAGGGTAGCAATCATTTTTCATTTTGTCCTTCTCCAACATCCATCCCAAATAATTCTCAACTGACATGGTTCCAAACAGTATAACAACAATCTTAAAAAACTAAAGTATCTGGGCTTCAGAGGTTAAGAGCATTTAAAAAATCCTGATTTACAGAACTGTGTAAATCTGGGCATATACACAGCATTGAGGGACGATCATGCTGCTTCAATGACCTAAAGATCAGAATTATTATTTCTGATTCATTACAACATGCTTAACAACATGCTAACCCATCAGTCCAATTGTCTACTGGTACCAGTGACACAAGTCTTTTAATTTCTCCGAGGTTAAGAGTTTATGGGAAGTGTACACAGTAATTTAGGTTCCTAGCAGGAATAAATTTTTGCAATAGTTTAGATCGTACTAACCTCACCGCCTACTTTATCCACAATGAGTTTGGATGTGGGTCTGTGACTTTCCACTAAGCTGCCAAATGCTTCTGGATTGCACAGCTGGCTTGTTTCCAAAGACCTGCAGATTTGTGTGTCCAACTGGCGGCTCCCCTGCGAGCTGCCCTGCTGTGACAGTCTGGGCACATGCACGTTGCCATCTGCACTCCTGATCGCTGGGGGCCGGTAGATCTCAGCAGAGGGACGAGAAGAGCCGTAAGTTACGGTTACAGTAGGTTTCTTCCGTGACAAAGGGTTCTCCTGCACAAAGTTTAGGTCTTCATCAATGAGATCATCTGGTTCAGGTTTAATGTCAATTACAGCTTCAGAAGGCGACAATTCCCTCAAAGGCTTGACTGTAGATGTTAAGCGGGATGCAGAGCCATCTTCACAAGATTGCCTGATAAAACAAGAAAGTGCCAACTATTATCTACAAGTCAGTCTTGGAAAATGAGAACTTCTTTTAATCAAAGCCATCAGAGAAGAATCATTAAGGTATTATTGTTTATACAAATCCAACACATTGATTGGTATTTTTAATTTGGTTAATTATTTTAAGCTGAATTCTGATTTAGTGCTTGGTATACAGCAATGCTTTACGCTTTAAAACTACTTTGATCTTTCCAAGTGTCCGTACTCTTCAGAATGGCTCCTACACTAACAAAACTGCTGATGTCAGAATGTGTGTTAGTCAGTAACCAGCAGCCTCACCGTGAAGCAGAGTTCCTCTGTTCCTGTGAGCTGGTTGAAACTCTTGAGTCATTTCTTTCAGTCCGAGTGCTGGAAACTGGAAGAGGTGGCAAGACATCCTCACGTCTCCTCTCATCACTCACACATGAACTGCTTTTACTGGAAGGAAGGTTGCTCTCAAAGATACTAGATTCCGAAGATTTTACGCTAGTTGGTTCTGTGGAGACAGGTACCTTTCATTTTTACATTAAAGTACAGATTTTGCAATAAATGTAGATAAGACACTGCAAACAAGACACTGCACAGAATGTGAAAACACAACACCAGCAAGTAACATAGAAATAAATTCTGGACTTGTAAATCAATTCTTTATCACAAAATAAAAAGCAATTTTCTGAGAAGTCTGGACCCAAAAGATCATGTAAATAAAAAATTAACAAAATAGGTAATAGTTTTTTGAAACTCATTAGACATGCCAACACTACAGAAAAAAGATAAAACTACCTTCACTCAAAATAAATTTTCTTACTTACCAGTAGTCACAGATCGCAGCTTATCCAAAACACCGTGGAGCCTGAAATAGACAGGGGACAGGGAAGGAAGCAAACGAGAAAAGGAGAAATAAAGAACTTTAACTTACATTAAGAAAAATCAACTTTCAGAACCCAATTGCCTTTTCCCCCCATAACATGCACCTCATTTATGTAAGACTTCACTTTTCATCAACTGAGGCATGTTTAACTTCTTTTAAAAGGGAGGCTTGAAATATCTTGCCTCCAGTGTGTCTTACACACGGAAGTAGAGTATTTGTCACATCATCTGCTACTGGCATTTAGTTGGTTTACATAATTAAAGCCAGGACTTTCCACCTTTCGACTACAATCAATGGAGTTAAGTGTCAAAAAACCTGTTAGAAGCCTAAAGCATAGCCTAAAATCTTACTTTGTATATGAAACTTTAATTACACAGCAGAGTTCAATGTAATTTTAAGTAGAAACCCAAACAATATACAACTCATAGCACTTAACATTCTCAGGATTCTTTCAGCATGTTCGTATATACCAAAAATACTCTTTGGGACATGCTGGTGAGCAAAAACATTTCAGTGAAGTACCAATTTGCCCTTTGTCTGTGAAAAAGCCACCAAGCTGAAGTAATACAGAAGATCAGAAGGCTATAAAATAAGTCTGCTTAAAAATGAACACCCATTACAGCAAGAAAAAAGAAAAAGAATTCTAGCACTTAAATGTGTATCTTACTTGGAGTTCAAACCTGATCATGGGCACCTCCATAATTTAGACTGAGTATTAGAAAGTAGCTAAGGAACAAGAACATATTGAAAAGTAGGAAAAGTAAGACAGCAAATGACTATAATGAATGCTTACACTCAACCTCCTTGTGAGTTTTCACTAGAACACTCATCAGATGAGCCCTGGTGATGCAGATCAGTTTTCACACCGACCCCAGGGTAACTGTGACCTGACACTTGGTTCAGAGAACAACCAGCAGGACTGCCAGGTCTGTCACACAATTGCTGTGAGACTTTTGCCAGATGGCCCCAAATTACCAACTACAGAGACAAACCAAGGAAGGCAGACCTTGCTGAATATTGCATTTGCCAATGTTTAAGAATTCAAACATTCCGGGCTGCCTTTAGCAAAAATAAAACCACATAAAACTCCCAAGTACAATGCTAATTAATACTTTTTCAACAGTCCTCTCATAGCTTATTGCCTAGATTTCATCTTGTCTTCTTTTCCATCCTTTTAACCAATTCCTGATACAGCACTCTGACATTGCATCTGCATTTATATGTATTATGTGGATACTGAATTAGAATTAAAACAGTCATTATGTTTGGAATTTAAGCAGCTCTGAAAGCAACAAAAATCTTTATTCAAATGTCTGTTTGGATCCTCTGAAACATGGAGTTAATTACAGCTTTACACTGCAAACCAAATCCAGTGTCAGAAAAAGCAGGAGAAATATAACGGCTAAGGTTGTCATGCATTGTGGAATAAACTAACCTGCACTGTCAGGAGTTGAGAGAAAGTTGAACTCTTGGTAACTTGTCCTGCTCACAGTTAATTCTGAGGTTCTACTTTTGGTTTGTAGAGTTGGGTGATGGTAATAAATAAATAGCCTGAGAGGTGGGAATACCTAAGCATTTGGTGCTAAGCCTTGTCAAAGACAGTATACAGAATTAGATCCACCGCTCATCTCTCCTGATACAGTAATTCCCATGCACAACAGCAGCCTGAAGCACTATAACCATAAAAGCAAACAAGTTTGTCTTTACATGTAACTACAATGAATAACACTCTCCTGCTCACAGTGGGCTTTGCAATAATAAATGTTTTAAGTCAACATAGTTGACTTAAGTGCTTACCTGAGCACTTAATTTACAAATCTGACTGGTTTATAAGGAAGCAAAAAACAGAGGACATCCAGTTCTTTGCCATTTAATTATCACCTCAGTAGCCTAACTGCTGACAGACTAAAACTCATTTACTTATTAGACCTGCAAAGTGAAAGTTTTGATTAATGCTAATTACATATTAGGAAGATAAGTAGCTTCTTTAATTGTCAGGTTTCACTTATAGAAAGCAGTCCTGACTACCGGTAAGGAGTGTGACAAGTAGCTTGTGAACATACCAGACAGTAAACCTGACAGTATTGTTTCCAAGGAAAAGGGAAAGGTCTTCTGTCATCTGCTCTTGACTTTTCTTATTGGCCACCATAACCATAATATAATCAGGGAGCTCCTCATCTAACAGAAAGAAAAATATGTTGTTTTAAAGTATCATAAATCATAGAAGACACAGCAAACACATTTAAACATGCAACCAGAATTTTTCTTTCCAGTTTTACTTCACTCTGCAGGCAGAGGATTAGGTAAGCAAATTAACAAGACTTCCATTTCCTCTGAGGTTCAACACAAGTTTCATCTACAGATGAGGAATAAAAGATCAACTTCACGAGACCATAAGCTGAAGATCAAAGTATTTAAAAAGTGAGTAAACAGACCAGAAAAATGACAAGATAAAAAAGTAATTCTGCCGCCTATATCCTTTTACTTGAATAGTAAAAAAAAAACACCTAGTTTTCATCACGTCAAATATTGCCAAATACAGCACCTTATCCTTGTCAAATTTCCTTTAGTTACAAAGCCCAAATAAATAAATATCCATTTCTGATATGTGCATTAAGCAAATCAAAACTGTATTAATTCCTAGATTTTCTAGAAAATAAAACCAAACCCCAGCAACCTTGAGAGTGAATCTCTGATGCCCTAATTTCACACTCGGTAAGAAATCCATTCCCTCGCTGGGCTGCTCATGGCTGGTACACCTGCTCCTTACAATGGATAGGAAGGTGCTCAGGATCCCCTATTAAGAGTTTGAGGAGTTTGGTGTTTGCTTTTTACTTTGGCTTTGCTCTGGTTTTTGTTGGAGGACTGACTGGGGAATTGTTGCTTGGAGGTGCTTCTTGAGCACAGACTCCAGTGCAGTTTAATTAAACACCTCATGCTCTCCAGTGCCACAGCCACAACACAAATGTAACAGTGAGTGAGAACAGTTGGGAAATACACTTCAAACTGTGAATTTGAACAAAGGCACCAGTACAGCTGCACTCATCAAGTTAAGCCAGTACTCAAAACTAAAAAGACTTAAAAAAATGAAAAATAGAAGTCAAAATCCAAATGAAGGAATTGCCTTTCTTCTATGTACCCTGTAAACAATCCATCTCTACCCTAGACTACAGAAATAACATTTATACATTGCACCTGCACATCACTTTTGCTACTTGTCCCAACATAACACATTCCTAGCTTAAACTCTAACTCCCTTCTGTTGTTTTCTGGGGTTATTGTCATTGTTGCTGATTTGGGTTTGGGTTTTTTAAAATGTAAAATACAAGTTGCACAAGATGTGTTAATACTCAGACATAGGAACACAGAATGATTTTGGTTTTTTTATTGGCCAAGTTACTTTTGAACCTGATAAGCTCTTCAGGGTCATTCAACATGTAATAAAGGAAAAAAGATATTTTAAGTAGAGATCAACAGTATGATAGAAGGAAAGAAAGAAAAGAACTGCTCTCAGTAACTGTTGGCTTATGCCAACTTAAACTGCATGCAAAACTCCAGCCTTTTGAAAAATACCAGAGCTGAATATTTAACTGTCTTTATTTTGCTTTGAAGACATGACTTTTTCCTTTCTAAGTTCTATACAACAACTAAGCTTCAACATGTCTTGTTATAGAACATTTTTCAAAAGAGAAGAACTAGCAGTTATAGAAAGAAACAAAAGCATGGTTCTTGTGCAGAGGGTAGAATGAGGGAGAACTAATTTTTACCAGTTATATAAAAGCAGAAATAGAGAGTTTTTAAAAACACAACTTGAAAAGCTGTTGAAAATACTCAAGAAAAAAGGTCTGAAAAATTCCATACATTTGGAAACTGTGGTATAAAAACAAAAGAGGCCAAGGCAAGTCAGACTTGGCAATAAAGAATACAGAGTTATTTAAGTAAGTTCAGAAGCTGACTGAAAAGGAACTACAGACATTGTATGCTGCTCCTGGGAATACAAGAAACCTGCCCTCTGAATATAGGAAACAGAAGGAAAACAAAAAAAGAATAAACAGTCATAGCTGGAATCAAAGATTGCTGGTATTCCATGAGCATCTTAGTATTAGAGATAAGAAAGATTTAATTCTTTTTTCAGAAATGCAGGAAAAAGCATACAAAGAATCAAGGACTGAGAAACGGAAAGCTGGAATGATGATTAAAAGAAAAAACAAGCAACAAAAACAACAAAAAATGAGTTTCTGAAAAAGACAAGCTTTGAGATGGTGAAAAAAGATGAATTTACACAGAAAAATTCTAAAATCAGTTCCTTGGCACCAGCTGAGCTCCNAAACAAGCAACAAAACAACAAAAAATGAGTTTCTGAAAAAGACAAGCTTTGAGATGGTGAAAAAAGATGAATTTACACAGAAAAATTCTAAAATCAGTTCCTTGGCACCAGCTGAGCTCCAATGTCAGCTTGCAGGTAACTCCCTTCTATGGAGTCAATACATTTTTCCTCATATACAATGCCTCCCTTCAAATAGGAAAGGAGATGAATTCAGGCTCAAACTAGAAACTTTGGACTTGGCCCTGCAACTCACGGGATCTCTAAACTATGCTCTCAATTTCTTTCCTTCACCAGAAATCCCAGAAGTTTCACAGGCAGCAAGAAGGCAGTTGCAGGACTGAGTTATTCTGTTTCCAATACATCGCTGTGCCACCAACTTTTACTGCTGCAGAAAACAGCTGCTCTGAAGTGCAACATCCATTTAATCCTGGATTCAGAAAAATCAAACAAACCCACAGGAAAACCACAGATACTCACACTGCTCATCCCTCCTCACAAGCCAAAATAAAATCTCCCTCTGCCTCGAAGATTCAGATAAATGTATTTCATCAACATTATTTCAATGTAGCTCTTAGTCTTCCCCTTAACAGTCAAGCTCTTATATTTTGAAGATCTGTCTCACATGACGGGACCTTTTCATTTCCTAAAAGAGTCAGTGCATTTTTGTCCTCTCTCCTAATTTTGACAAACATCTCACCCTAAATTCAAGGGGCTGTTGAAAAGGTGCCTAAGTAAGACTGACTCCATCTCAGAGTGGTCACAGCTCACTGCTGCTACATTTGAAATAGTCTTGCTTTATACTATGTTTCTCCTGGTGCTTCAGAGATATTTCCACAAATATTCATAACAACACAGTTTGTTTTGATTTTGAATTCTTTGCTACCATTTCTCCTCTAAAGGAGAGACTGTTAGACTGTCTTCTTAGTCATTTCCTCTTAGTTCTTCATATATTGATGTCCATGTACTGCTTCCTCTTATGCTCAGACTATACATGTTTTGTGAAGTAACTCTGTTTCATACAACTCCAGCACTTCAGATATTGTTTCTCATGCTTAAGGCTTCCATATGCAGTAACGTAAGTAATAATAAGTTCCATTAACTGGCTTTTTTTTCCTATGTAACAATAACAGTTGCTAAATACATGACAAAACTTACCAACATAAGCCCCAAGCTCCTGCAACTTTCCTTTTATAGCACCCTAAAAAATAATGAAATAGCATTTAAGGGATGTATCAACAAAGTATTTCTAACTGCAATGCGGTGGGAGATTAGCAAAGTTTTTCTCGTTAGCAGTTTGAACACACTGGTTTAACACGTAAATTTCTGTTCTCCACTGCTCATGACAGTCACGTTGTAACCGTGAAGGGCTGACAGCAGACTAATGGGCACTGCCAAAAGTCTCGCACTCCCTCCACACCTCCCGGGTACCAGTTCCTGGTGCTACCAGACAACCTCCCAGCGTGTCCCTGCGGTCCTTTCTTAAGCAGAGACCCCGGACACGCGAGAAACAAACAAAACGAACGCCCGATGGTTTGATGAAAGGTCATTCCCGGCTGAGCAAGGAAGCAGAAACCCGCCAGGATTTCCAAAGTGCGACTGCCGATGGGAGCAGCCCACAGGCCCTGCCGGGGCCAGGGCTCCCGCCGGGAAGAGCCGCGCGCCCTCCCAGGCGGGAGCTCCGGGACACAGGAGGCACCCGGCACCTGCCCGCCGGGGTACGCGGCGGGGCCGACGCCGCTCCCGCTCCCGCTCCCGCTCCCGGCCCTCCACGGGGAGCCGAGGCCGAAGGCCGCCCGCCGCCGGAAGCTCTGACGGGAGGCCGGCGGGAACCTCAGCCACCGGCCGGGCCTGCACCCCACACGCGGGGTCGGGCCCCCGCGGCAGGCGGAGGGGTTGCC
>VYZS01012606.1:41128-53705 GCA_013400695.1 Neodrepanis coruscans | reverse complement strand
CTCATTCCCAGCTCAAAAACATGTAAAAGGTAAGAGATTAAACTTTGCCCTTCCCTTACAAATTGATCAATTAGAGAGAGAGAGAGAATAGTATCTTTAAGGTCTTTTCAAATTAGATTTTGGTAACCCTAGTTTCTAATTTGGGCAGCATCGCAAATTCAGGTATATTCAATTAAATTATATAGGAAATTTTCCTTCAGCTGACACTTATTTCAGTTGATAATCTGAGCTCAAATTCCCCATCTCCCTCTTTTCTTCCCAGGAAAAGTAAATATTTCTGCATTTCTGACAAGTCTAAATAAAGCTTTGCTGGTTACTGAACTATGCTACATTTCCTATCAACAGAAAACAAAAGCGGGAAAAAAAAAAAAAGACTAGTTCACCACTAGCGGAGATGACTCAGAGCAAGCAGGAACTGTTACCAGCCTCAGAAAAAACAGTTTTCCCTTGTGCTGTTGATGAGCCCACACTAATGCTGAGATGAACCTAGATTTGTTTTCTTAGCCCACATCTTCCTAGAAGTGAACCTATTTTCTTACAAAGCCACCAGATCTTTGTTGGATCCTGCCAGCATGTTCAACTTCACGTTAGTCACTTTGTGAACAAGAGATCGAAAAACAGAAACACAGAAAGAACTATTCTTTTAATTTAAATAATAAATTTCTGTGCACATGGCAAAGACTGGAAAGAGTCATTAGTTTTTTGGATCTGGAAGTTTGCAGCATACACATATCATGCTTTGAAGCATTTTTAGTTTACCACTTCTTTAGTAGGAGCTAAGATTCTCATGTAAATCACAGCATATAGAAATTGTGGAGCTGCTATGAAGAAAAATGACTCTATCCCAGCCAAAACCAGCAGAAGAGTTTATTGGACACCATCAGACACTAGGAGCCTCAACAGTATCAAGAACTGGTGGCACTTGTGAGAGGGCGCAGAGCTCTAGGACCTCCTGAGATCCATCCTCCTGTAAGCAGCTTACAGTGCTTCACAACCCAACAAGCTGGAAGGCAGCACACCAGCACTCTCAGGCCTCCTTTTTGATTTTTTGTTTGTGGTACTGCAGACACCTTAAGAGATAGGTAATCCCAACAGTCCCAATGATCGGTCTTCTGGTGAAAGAAACTGTTGTTTAGTACCAGTAATCATGTACTAAACCAATTTCTGTACCAGAATTTGATACAGAAATCTTCTAGAGCTCAGTGTTCACACCACTTCTTTCTCTTTCCTAAACTCTATCTCATGCTCAAATCAGAGACCAAAAATATTGTATGGTGATATTTCAAGAAAAAAGGAAGGAAAGACTGTCATTTCTAAACATCTCCCAAAGCCCCAGGTGTCTTGGGCCCACATATGCACAGCTTCTACATGTGTGTAAGCAGAAAAGGGGTTCATTCACAGTTCTGAGGAATATAATTAAAGATACACTGGGATGATGCCTTATCCAGAACATGACATCAATACTGGGAAATCTTTGGAATCTACCAGAGATACCATTTCACCATAAGGTACAACCTATACTGCTGCCAGCATTCTCCTAAGTACCACAAATACAGAATACTTAACAGGGGATTTCAAGTAATAATATCATGCGAAAGGAGAAAATAAGATATAAATAACTACTTCCCAAAGCCTTATGTAGGAAGATGAAGACCCTACACGTACATGTACCCCAAAGAAAATGATGAGCAACCCTACAATAATCCAGATATATTTTCTTCTCCTTACTTGCACAGGCAACCATAGAAGACCACAGCACTGAGGAAGCATTACTAGCACAACACAGCAAGGCAGCTTTGGGAAGTTTATACTTTTCACAATCTGATTGATTTCAAAGGTCACCCTGGAGGAAAAGCCTCAATCTGGTTTCTGCCGACACAGTGAGTTCTCACAGCCAATAATTATCCTCTGCTCTTGGCACTCACTAAGGTGGTGGGATGTGCACTGTGGGTATCTGCATCTTAATGAAAGTCTGTTTTACTCCCCAAAAATCTATTGTTCATTTGGAAACATGGAGTATTATTGGTAGTTTCATATTGCAGGTCTTAAGACAGGTATAAACTGCAAAGAAATAAAGGCTTTCTGAGTGAGTAGAAACTTTATAACTAAAGAAGTATCCTAAAAGTCTGAGATGCCTAAAATACTAAAATAATTCAGACTTAAAACCATCTGAAACTTCTTTTTCTAATCAGCAAAAATATCTATTTAAAATCTCAGTTTACGGTGGATGGAAATCCTGTCGGGGGAGCCTAACAGCACCAAACCAGCTTATGTTCCTCAAGTGGAGGCTTTGGTTTACAATTTATCACAGAATAACTCATTTGAAGAGCTTATGCAACAAAGGTCCCAGTCAGTGTGACCAGTTGTCACTATAGTGTAGATGGAAAAGGTCAAAGCCATACCATTAAAATTGTAATCTAGGAGAATTAAATGAATAAATTTGATAAATTATAGATGGATCTATAGGATTTTGTGAGAAATGGCTTCCTCTAGATACACTGTTCTAGACCAAACATGTTGCCTTCATGAGATTTGAGACATTCAATCAAGTCATGTTGAAAATTCAGTTCTATCCACTCTTCAAAATGAGAAATAATTTTATTGCTGAAGCCCAAAGTAGTGGACTCTGTTATCTCCTTGATCTACTCTGAGTTGAAATGTTTTTCACTGGATGTTCAAAGAAGGGAACTGAAGACCTGGAGGCCCCTCATTTAGAGATGTCTGAAGAACACTGTTAATTAGAGCAACTAAGATAACAGTTTGAAATGGAAATACTCTGTCTTTAGGCTACACTAACAAGCTCTTTATTAATGAAATAGAGGTATCAATTTCAAGATATTAAGGCCTTAAGTCAGTTTTTATCCAGGTACATAGTGCACAAAAGGCTTCATATCCCATCAGCTGTTTTGTGTGCCTACATGTGCCCTACATAAATAAGAGGAATGTCATACCTGAAGCATCTTTTGAATCATTTTTATCTTGAAGGAAAATATTCACAAATGTAACTAAATATTACAAAAAAAGCATTAGAGCCATCTTGGCAGAACTGAAAAATTATGTTATTATCATGTCTTAGGAGTTTTCTTCCAGTAGGAGAAAGGGAATTTGCAATGCTGTATCTCACAAGAGACAGGAAGAGTTGACAGACTGATGGGCAAGAATGATGCACGCTCTCCCTCGGCCTTAGTGAGACAGCAGAACCTCCAAAAACAACTGCCATCAGCCAGAAAATGGTCTCAATCTTGTTGCCAGCCCTTTAGGCCCTCCTTGTGTACAAAGAAAATAGCTATAATTTTTAGCTTCCAAATCAATGAATAGGTTTTCTTTCCTGCTAAAATAGAACTCCGATTCATCACAGTCAATAAGATGCTTTTAATCTTGGCTGAGAATGCCTCATGGCAAGCAGCTGTGCTGGTCAGTGCACACTCACCCGCCCACCCAGGGCCACATCACTGTCACCTTCCTCCTCCCACCCACGCCTCACTGCTCCCATCTCTGAGTGACGGCCAGCCACCTCCCAGCTCCACAGGAATAAATCTCCAGACCACAAACCTCTAATATCCCTTCCTCCTCCTACCCCCAAGGCAATGAGTTACACTCTATTTAGCTTGAGTCATGACTTTTCTTCCCATCTTCTTACCATCCATTTTACTCAAATTTATAAACCAGAGGAAGAGAGCATAAGAGGAGCAGAGAGTCCAGTCTACCAGGATGCCTGCTCCACCGGAGCCATGCCCAGGGGTACCCAACTACCAGGTATGCTCAAATCAGCCTGTACAGAGTGGGGAAGCCCAGAAAACACAAAGGTGCAGGGTCTCAAGGCAGGCCAAAGCTACCATTGCAGATGAGAAAAGAACATGCCAGGCAGGCGTGGCGATCCTGCCAGTCACATTCACACCTCAGCATTAGGTTTTTTTACTGTGCACATATGGGCTGCACATTGAACTGGCCAGCTGCACAGACCCATCTCTCACTGCAGCCAAGGAGAGAAAAAGATTTCATTTTTCCACTAAAGTAACTCACTTCACTGCCATAACAAATCTTTTTTCATATACTCTCTTCTGGATCTGTTTTCATGTGTGTATTATTAAATATTCAATTAAATAACTATTTCTAAGTAATGTGTGACATCAGTATTATATGCATAGCCACACAAAGGCAGAGAGCAGAGCAGTCAGGTTAAATTCTGTTTCCCTTGCTGATTTTCACAGTAAAAATAGTAAAGTATTTGTAGGGAGTTGATACAATAAAATGCAAAGCGAATTTAAATTATAAGGAAAAAAGAAAAAACTTACTTTAAGGGACTAACACTTTTCCTCTTCCTGCAAAGATATGCGTATCTATGTTAACTCTGCACACTACATATTTGATATGTTTTTATATAAATTTAGACACAGGTACCCAGCATGTTGTTATAACTCAGAAATAAAAAACATAACAAGTGGAGGAAAAAGAAAAAACAAACCAAAAAACAAACAATTTTTTTCAGCTATTTTCTCCTAGTAATTGCCAGAAAATTCTTTGGATTTCATCTTGGGGTATGAACATTAGTCATCATTCTCTGACAATATTTATATGAGAAGCCTTTAAGTTATACAAAGTTGGTAAAGTCATTATTCCTATTGCAGAAAATGATCTTCAATCCTTTTGTTCACCCAATAACCACCAAAAGATGACATTATTTCAGAATATTCCCTGTGTAACACAGTTCAGCAGATTGTGGAAGTAACAGATATTTTGCTTCAGTGGAACAAAAATCAGGGAAGAAAAAGAGAGAGAATCAGTTCATAAAACCACAACTTGCGTAACTGGTTTGCTTAAATGAAAAACAAATCAACCGATCATTTCCCAGCAGATGAAGCATTATATTCAAACAGAATTTAAGAATTTTATTCTTGAATTATTTAGCCATATCCTTACTCCCTATCATTCTATTCCTTTTTTACTTAAAAACTTCTTTTTAAAGCAGATAAATTTTGAAGAAATTCTGTCTCAAACTAGTAAAAGTTTAAAAGGGAAAACATCAAAACCAGATCATCTCAAAACAATGTATTTTTAAAACTTATATCCACACCTCCTCTGCCACCTAACTTTCCTGGCAAAACTATTCGAAGAATTTGATAGAACTACTAATATATTTGCTTAATCCATCAGTTCCAGCCCTCCATGGATGGCTTTTATGTGGATTTGTTAATAAACTGTTAATAATTTGTTCATAGGCAGTGCTGCAGCCCTGGCGAGTGAGTTTCCCAGGTGAGAGCAGAGCCCTCAAAATTCAAGTTCATCACTTGCCACATTGCTAATGAGACAAGCGCAGCCCAACGCGAGGTTAATTGTCAGAAGCAATAATCTAAATTAAACTGGCCAACATTCAAGTAAAAGGTACCATTTAAAATATCCTTTTCCAATGAAAGCAATCTCAGGAGTTTATTTGCCTACTCAATATAGAATTCCAGGTTTTAAAAAAACCCTTCTTCTCCCCCTCTAAGGAACCAAAGTAATTATTTTTAATACAGTGACATATGTTAGACAAAAGTATTAAGGAGGGGGCTTCATTCCACTCCAAGTCTCCACGGAATTTTCCCTTATGTGATCACACATCTGAGCTCAGATTTTAACCAACCAATGAAATTTTTTTTGTTAAACAATTGCTATTAGCTGATGAGAAATCTTTTCACAAATAATCCTGAAACATGGAATGGAAGATCTGCTCTGATGTTCCCAGCAGTGAGAAATATAATTAAAACAATATGTGGAATTAAAAAACAAAAAACAAAAAAGCGAGAGTTCACAAAAACATCTGAGAAATGGCTCAAGTCGACTCAAAGCTCACTTGGTTTTGGCTGGGACTCTGGGCTCACAACAGCTTCAGCCTGCCAAAACAAATACAGCCACCCGTTTCTTCCTGATGCTTTCACCCAGGGAGGACCTGCTCCTTTGCTTTCCCCTGCTACAATAATGACATGCCTGCTAGGATTTGATTGGGCTTCATATCCCTGCCTGCCTTTGAAACAATTATTATTTTGTTAATTGTGAGAAGAAAAGGACTTAAATGGCACCTCGGACTGACATAATAACCAATACCTTCCAGACAATTATTATGTGCTGTAATTAAAATAATGCACATTTAGGCAAAAAGTTTAACAATACCTTGGGGGGGAAAGTAGTTTGGGATATAATTCCACATAGGGAAACTGTTTAATTTTGGTTGTAACCATAGAGGAAAAATGTAGACTGTAACATAGATATCATTCACTCACCATGCAGATTTAGTATAAAAAAGCATATTCATCGAAAAAAAAAAAGAATGTTGTAGGTGTAGCTACAATGTTTTATGCATATGTTTACCCATAAGAAATGACTGCAACATGTATAGTAAAGTAGTTTTCAATTCACCTTTTTTTATTTTTAAAATTATTCAATGTTCTGTAATTTTTATCAAGAAAAGCTGATAAGCGGATACAAAACTCCTTCTCAAAGCACTCAGTCATCTCCACCTAATCTCTGCACAACTGACAAACAGAATATCCAGGTTTTCAAAACTCCTTAATTTTAGCCTTGAACAAGAGATCATTTTACAACGGGTAACACAGTGAAAAACAACTCAACTGAATAACGATAAATGCAACAAGAAAGAAGAATGCCACACAAAATACTAGGAAAGACAGTGGATCCAAGTAATACTAAACTAAAATAAAAACGGTTCAGCTTTTAATTATATTGCACAAGTGCCTTTCTTTTTCTAACACAGAGGTGAACTCTCGAATCACTAAAAATGCCTTAGTCTAAGAGGTAACTGGCAAACACAGTGGCATGAAAAGCATCTTGCATTAGACTTGGCCAGTTCCAGATGAGGATGCTGACATGAGCTAGTTATAAACATTTTCACATTTCTCTTTTTTTAAATTCCCATTTGGGAAGCTGCTGGTTCCTCTTCCAAACACATAAAATTCAATCCACAACACAGAAGCTTTGTTACATTCCATTCCTTGGATGCATTGGACAGTCTACTTGCCTACTCAGGAACCCAAGGGGAATGTAAAAAATTACACTCTCAGGGTATTAAAATGAACTCTGGAAATGCGACAGAAGCACATATTTACCTTCGTAAACCAGCAAAAACAATTGCAGCAAGCTGTACCAATAGCACAGCTAAAGATGACTTTTTGAAGACAAAGAGGCAGTGGAAAAACTGAGAAAACTCAAGAGTTCCTGAACTTCAATGTAGGTACTAAGCCTACAGCCTACAGCCATGCTCTTCCTGCCTGATTCTTAAGTGCACATGAAAGCAAACAGCAGATGGTCAACTCATAAGACCGGCAACATTGACATAATCAATGCAGACTCACCAACCTGTGCCTGCATTCAGCCAACCAAAGGCTGGTTGATCAACTGAGATCAATTGAGCAAAGACCAGAGATGCTTGGAGAACACCTAAAGAGAGGACTTCACTCACCAGATTACCTCCAGTAAGGCTCTTCATGGTCCAAGGTAAAGTATTTACAAAAAACCTTTTCATTTCTCTTCCTATGTAGTGGTTCGTTCTCTTTCTCCTTTTATATCTGAATTTCCTCTTTCAAATGTGGGAAGTGAGCATTTTTGTCTTCATTTGTCCTCAAATGCAGCCAAAGGGCAATAAGAAAATCCCTCTTAAATGAATAACTATAATAACTAACTTCAGTGAATAACTATTATAGATGTAAAGAGACAGAACTGTTTGTTTTCAGCATTTAAAGCAAAAGAATGAAGTCCAAGCAGCTTTTCTAATTGCACTAAAAAGATGCTAGACAGCATCCAGTTTATCAGTCCTGTTTCTGAAGCTTACTCTTCATCCTTTAATTGGATGAAGAAGGACACAAACACAGTAAAACCAGACCTGTTATGTAGTCAGGGGGTGCCATATAAGACAAAGAACATAAAACAGCCCTGCCTTTTCCTTTTTCTCTCAAATGAAGAAATGTACCGTAAAAGTCTCCTACGTGCCTGACACTTTGCACCTCCAGCAGTCAAGGAGCAAAAGGCCCATTAGACAGCTGTAGGACCCTTATCTGGAAGAAGTGTAACATTTCCTGTCCAAATATAAACACAAAGACAGATTTTGAAAATGTAAAGCACATTCAAAAAATTACACTCTGCTCCAAGACCTAACACAGCAATAGAATCTCACAGGAATAGCTATTTCCCTGGCAAGATAGTGCAATAATGCAATTACTGCCATTTAATTAATTTATATTCTCAAAATCTGTCTCCTTAACAATTTTTAAGTATTTCACTTTAACATCAAGACAGGATTTTCTGCCCTGGTTTGCCATAGCAACCCCTGCAACAAATGGCAGTTGTCTATAAAAGAGGAGGGACTCTTTGAGCATGCATGCATGGTTTAGTATGGTCTGTTTTAAAGCAGGTCAGAGCACAATGGACCTTTTCTACCATGTGGGACTGAACACCAACAAATCTCACTTCAAGGGCTGCCACGGTCCTCTGCAAAATGAAATGACACTACTCCTAAGTCTGGATGTAATTACAGATATGAAAGGATGGCTGTGAAAGTTGCTTCTATCTTCCTCTCCCTTCTCTACTATAGATGTATTTGCCATACAGCTGTTAACATCCTGAAGAAGTAACATGCAGCAGACTTAGTATTTCCTTTCATTTTGTTTCAAGTGTTAGTATACAGTGGTGGCTCTTAAAGCACATTTATTACAGAATGAGTCCTTTGTCTGTCTGCTGCAGGCAGAGCCCTCCCCTGCCTGCCTGTGCAGCCCAGGGCAAAAGCTCTACCAGGAAGCCTTGACCTCCGGCCCAACAAGGACACTTAGTAGGACTAAGGGTAATCCCAACTCCTCCCTGCTCATTCAGTTTCTCGAGCTGTTTGAAGCAATCATTACCAATGCAGCTACATTTTGTGGTCATATTATAAAATGAATCATTGTTCAACAGTCCAAGATTGCTAAACTTACTTTATGTGTGGTTTAGAGAAGACTCACTGGTTGCTCAGACCCCTCAGTATGCCCTCTAGGCCAGTCGCAGCAGGGAAAGCGCTCATCTTTGGCACTAGTCCAAACATAGAATGGTGTAACAGAGCAGCATTTGGCCTCTAGTACTCATTCTCACAAGCTCCCCATAAGCTAGCCAAGATTTTTTTTACCACTTCCATTTGAAGAGTCTTTACCTCAGAGATTCTCTAGCTTTTGTGCAGTTTTAACACAACTTCTGGGAATTGAAATATCTTCCACTCCTCTTGAGGTACTCTGATTACACCCTCCCAAACGTTACTTCTCACTACATGTTCCTTCAGGCACAATTTCTGTTTTAAGAGAGCCTGTGGAACATTTGATGTTGGGATTTGGTAGAAGTAAATGAATGCTCCATTATTCACCCTGGTGGTACAGCAGCGGTTGCTATGAAGTTTTACAATGCAGCATACTGCTGTAATGACATCATATGACATCATAAATCTCCCACAATTTCTAAAGCTTCTGATGAATGTGCCTACATAAGCACCATGTTAATAATTTTTTTTTAAAATTGAATAAAAATATTTTGCATTTGTACAATAAAAATATTTTGCATTAGAAGTCTACAGACAAGTACTAACCACCTCATGCTTTAAAACCAAAACTCTTTACCTTAAGTTCCACAGGAAAGAAGGCATCATCCTGATTAATGGACAGAGTTAAACGGGGTACCCTACTTTTCACCTCATGTGAAAACTTCACAAAGAAAGCTCCTCTGCAAAATATATGAATCTTAATCTGAATTAATATTTCTCAAAAGCCCTCTGAAAACAAAAAAAGTTACTGTATTTCTTTTATTACACCGCAGTGTTTATGATATTTCAACCACAAATAGTCCAAATTCACAAATATTTTCCCCTTCTTTTGAAACCTCCCTACATACACATATATATTAGTCAAGTAAAAGACCAACTTCTCAGTCCTTGCCAAAAAGGTGGATATTTGCCATCTTCACCTTCAATGAAACACACACGGACAAACAGACACAACTAAAGCAACACCATAGCCTACTGTAAGGCTCTTAACCCCAGGCTTCCCTACCCTCTGCAGCTTTCTCCTTCCTCTGGTCTTAAAGAAGTACTTGAAAACAGGTCAGATCTTATATATTTTAGAACAAACACGCCTCCTCACCTTCAGTCTCTGAGCTCCCAAACTTTTGTCCTCTGAGGACATAGGTCATCTTTCTCCATGACTCTGTAGAGGGAGAAGGATTCCTACAGGTAACTCATATTTTGTTGGTTCAATCTAAGTCACTGTGTCTCAGATATTCACACAAGCAAGTAAGAATCTAAATCTAAGCTTCTATGATATATTACAAATAACAATCAAATTACTCTGAAGATCATTTAACAAAAAATATCCTGAAAATGGATGCTTTCATATAATGAAAAATGTTCTGTAGTAAAATGGCTTTGGCCTATCTCTCCTGTAGCTAAATAACTCACTCCAGAATAGCTGTGTTGATGTTGGTTTTCCATATCAGGAGAGAGCCAAAAAATTACATGGATAGAACATCCCAAACAAGCTCTTTGAAAACAATCAAGTATAGGAACAGAAATTACATTCATATATAAATTCATCTGAACCTGTGTTACCTATGCTACTAAGCTGCCTCCCAAAATGTAATTTACTTCTTCACAGTTTGAAAAATAGCTTGAGATACATCTGGAAACAAAAAACATGTTTCAACCTCTATCCTCAATTGCATCAGCGGAAATCAAATACTCCACTGACTTCAGACGCATTTGACTTTATCTATAGTGTTGTAACTGAAACCATGGCTTAATTTTCTTGAAAAGAATCCCTTATTGAAGCTAGAGCACTAACAATTATGAAGTCACAGCACTAACAATTATGAACACTAACAGTGTCCTGTGAGCTGATTTTGGACTGTACATCACAGCACTGGATGCCTGTTTAACTTTTTTATTTCACTTAGCCTTCACACCAAGACTAACATTTCTAGTTCTATTTTTGGCCTTACGACAGTAGTACGAGAACACTGCATTTCGGTTTCCACCATTGCAAGGAATATTTGACTCTGAGATATGCACCACATTAAAGTTTTAAAAGGTCGAGACATTATCTCTACNGCAAATTTAGATATACATCTTGCCATACTGCACATACGATGGTTTTAATAGTCCTAAATACAGTTCAATTAACAGCAGCTTGCATCAATACCCAGTTCCTGGATACGTGGCCAGAGAAAATCTAGACAAAATGCTAAGCACTCAAAGGAAAACAAAGTACACAGTGTCTATTAATTGCACTGGAGTTAGTACTGCCATCATGTAATCCTTGGTGAAAACATGATTTTTTTAATTTATTGCGATCTGTTAAAAGTTATTCTGTTTAAACAGCATTGCACAATTTCCAGACAACTGAATCTGTGAAAAAAGCCTTATGGCTTTGTGTCAGGTCTTGCTATATNTCTTCACTTCTTCTCTTAACTCTTCCTACTAAGGATACAAAGTCCCAAAAGAAAATTGTCAACTTGGATTCCTCCTGGCTGACAAGGTCATGTTCATGGTGAGTAGTTCCCATTTTGGCACCTCTTGTCCTTTCCCATGTCTCTCTTCATAGGACATCTGATGGAAAGCACTGCTTTTTCACAACCTTTAATAAACTCCATTAGCTCCCTTAAGTTTCTGTCAATCCCTCCGCTGTTCTGCATAGAACATCAGTAAGATGCTGAATTGTACATGCAGTTTCAGGGAAATATCTAATCTGCTATTTTTGAAAGTTCAAGTTGCTGTGCTGCCGACAGTAGGAATAGGATAACAAGATATTACTCAGTACTGAAATCCTCTTCTTTTTTTGTGAAGAATTAGAAAACATATGAACTGTCCTATAATATTCAGTGGTTTGCTGAGCGTGACTATGGTCCAGCCACATGCCATAGTGTATATATAGTCTTACAAGTTTATGCCATACTGAGGTTTCTGCTTAATTTAAATCTGCTACTGAATTTTAATATCTAGTTCTCTCATTTCCCCATCTCTACACATCCCCCCACCAGCACTCAGTGCCAAAGGCTGAGAAATAACAAAAGGGCCACAGGAGGCCCCAGGCATGTTTGAAACCAACACAGACCTACATACGATTATGCTGTCACGTGCCTGCGTGCCCAGAAAGTAATGTGCTTCAGAGAGCAGTACTGTATCCCAAAGTTACCAACCGGCTTCTTTTTGTTCCCAGCAAATTAAAATGCTTGGATTCTTTTCTACTTCATGTTCTCATGCCAAAGATGGGATCATGCTAACAAGCTTCTGATGGAATCCTCTAAGATTTTTTTTTATCTCTACAAATTAAATTCTTACAGAGAAGATGAAGCTTCCCTCATCAAGAGCCCCAAAAGTATGGGAAACAAAATGTCAAGAATTAACAATGCAAGATACTACACTCTCACACAGGGTTAATTTTTTTTTTTCCAAATGGCATGCAGAAATCTGTCCCACCCATCAGATGAGCTACTATACTTCTATTAGCGTTCTGGCACCTCCTTCTGTACAAACACAGCCTTTTTCTATAAAGCATGTTATATAAAAGACTTAATC
>VYZS01012606.1:0-14158 GCA_013400695.1 Neodrepanis coruscans | reverse complement strand
GAGCCAGCCAGCACCACTGGTATGCAGGAATGCCTGTAGGGTACCAGCACCATGCACCCCACCAGAACCAGACACAGCCCTTCCCAAACATAGAACAGAATCATAGAATCAGTTGGATTGGAAAAAAACCTTATGATCATCAAGTCCAATTATTCACATCAAAAGGCAAAGGTGAAGACACCATAGCTGCATTTTTCCTACATAAAGAAGCTCAGTTGTTTCCACTTGTTTCCCAGTTAAAAAAAGAAGAAAAAATACCCCACAGCCATGCTTTATAATATGAACTCACGGAAAATATACTCATTTCACTCAAAACCAGTGGAGGAAACACTTCTAAATTAAACTGACATTTTTTTAAAAAAAATCATCTTAAGCCAATAATTTCCTATAAGTTTAGGTTTGGGTTTCTGTAACTTATAATTGAGTTTAGGGATTGTGAGGGTTTTTAGTTTGGGGGACTACTTTCTGTTGTTTTTCTCTCAACAACGTAACAAAACTTGCCTAAGGGGCTAAGACTTTCTCTGCCAAGTTCCACTCAAAATTAATTTTAATGACCAACATTTTTAAATGCTGAAAACTGGAACCACGAATAAGCCCTTAAATTCAGTGGTGCTAGCAGATACCACCATATTATGCAATTTTTAAAGGAAGAAAACATCTTCTAGCAAAAGCATTTTAATGAAGGTTGTATTAACTAGTCTGCTGGTACTGGGGTAAGGCCCCTGGAATGTAACAGAAAAGCTTTAGTAGCTGGTTTGAGGTTTTATTTCTGAAGAAGTGCTGCATACAACACTTGGGCCGATTTTGGGGTCTCCACTGGGACCCACCAGAAAGTTCTTTTCTCCTTCATGTCCATTCCCCTGTGAACCATTCCCTGCCAAGAAGAAATCCTATCACCCCTCCTTCATATTACCAGATAATTTTCTGACACAGAATCTAATGTAACTACTGCACCTACATCTCCATCTTCAAACCAAATCGCAGGCTCCAGAAGCGAGACAAGTTGAATTGATCTGCAACCAGTGTAATCACTGCCTCTCTCCTTTCCTCATGTCTTATAGATACTGGCAGCCTTAGAAAACCTCATTTCTAAATGACAATGTCAACATATATGGCAGAATTGGCTATGGGCAAAAGTTACACGTACACACACAAGAGGACAAGCCACATCTGAATAAATATCATCAAACTCAATGGTTACTGATGGAGTTCTTCATCCTGCAGTGCTTCCAGCAAGGCTACTGCTATAGCAATACCAGAATTAGACGATATTTTTCTGGTACAAGGAGACCACAGAAATCTTCATCAGATCTTCAGCAAGAAATTGAATGGAGGTGAGAATCACAACCGAGAAACAGTAGAGGCCACTCCACCATTCTGTTCTCTAGAAAGCAGCCAACTGCCCCCTGTGCCTCCCTTTTCACAATACAGTCTTCAGACAGCTTGCACCTAGGGCCCAGTATGGGTCAGGAACTGGCATCTGGGGTTTGGCCTTTATTTACAACTCCAACCTTCCACATCCCAGGCCCCTGCAGAGAGAGGGCAAATTCTGACTGGCATTCTCTTGTATTCTTTCTTTTCCAAGAACAGAAGATCAAAAGTTGTATGTGGAGCATTCTATATTTCACAAAGATGAGATCACACATTTGACAAGTATCAGTTGAATACTACTCTTTAAGGAATATTTACTTTTATCAGTCAGCAGGACACATTAATCTAACAGTTTTTAATAAATATCAGGTCTTTATCAAACAGGTCACAAAGTCAAGGAACAAAAGTTAACAGATACATTCTAATTCTCAGGTGTGCACAGTACACTTCATCCACTTAGTGATATTTTGGGGCAAGGGTAGAAAAGACCTACCTACAGCCTGACGTACTATGTGCAGATTCACTTAAGAATCAGCAACCCAGGGGCTCAACAAGCTGAAGTGCTGCTACATTATTACACACACAGAGCTACACCGGAGAATCAGATACTTCTGCTAGCACAAATGCATGTGCGAGAGCTGTTAGCCAAAGATAGCAGATTACACCTGTGCTCCAAAGGCTGAAGTGGCTCCCAATTCACTTTTGGATGCCATTCCAAATTTCTAAAGCTGTACGATACATAACTAAAGCCAAGGCTATTGCACAAAGGATATCTGATATCTCTTTCCATGTACGGTACTGCAGAAAAAACACTTCTGCAGTCAGCTCTAGGACTCAACCTCAGAGAAAGCCTGGAGAGCCAGGATCTCAGCCTCAGGTGCTCAAGTCAAGTCCTCTTGCCAGAGACACACACCTGCACGGTCTTTCTGCCTATTAGGTTTTAATCTGAAGACTGAGACGGTGAGGTAACTAAAGGGCCATAAAAGGTCAGTCCCAGGTAGTGACTGCTTAAGAAACCAAGTACTCTTATTGGCATTTATGTCCATGGATTTGAAGAGGCAAAAAAAAAAAATGGGGAAAAAAATACCCAACCCAAAACAAGACCTCAAACAAACAGAAACCCCCATCACGAAGTAGCACAGCTTTTTATTTTGAAACAGAAGGAAGCAATTTTTACTACTTTCTACCTGTTGACAGCATTCTCCAAGCTCATCTAGCTGGCAGATCAGTATGACACTGTGATAATATTAATGTAATCAGGAATGGTCAATACATCCATTACTCTGCCAGACCCAGACATTCTGATAACGCCTAACTTGAGCATTATTGTCAAGCTGTACACCTACTTACTGCACACTCGTTCACAGAAGCCCATATGAAATCTACTATCCAGACCTCTAGCTTGAGCAACAAACTCTACTTAAGGGAAAAAAAAAAAAAAAAAAAAAAAAAAAAACAAGAAAAAAAAAAAAAGCCCACACTTCTGTTACTCTGCATTTTCTCTAAGTCTAAAAACCGGTAGAGTGTATGACAGGTCCACCTCATTTTTCTTAATGATGTTTTTATTATTCTTTCACTCAATTAAAACAGAAATGGATATTGCATCTTCTGACTGTATAATTGTTATTGTAATCTGTTTTCGATCACTGCTTGGGAAATGGGTCCAAAACAACATAAACTATCCACAGCTTCAGAATACAAGTCATTTTCTTTTACTACGACACTTAAAGAGGCATCTATCATGTTGCTCTGCTAACATGTTTGGGTTATGGCAAAGAAGTTATTTGTAAGTTGGGAAAAGACATTATGAAAATCACCTTTTACTTCAAAGTATTGTATAACTCATAATTTATAACTACATTTCTTAATAACCATTCAAAATAATAAGGCTGGAAATTGTGCACATCTAATTTTAATATATAAATAATGGAAATGCATATAAACCAAAATATGCTCAAAATATGAATTTATATTACTCTCAAAAAATAGTCTGGTTATAGTTTTGAAAATGACATGCTTCATTTCCAATATATGCCTGTCAGTTAAATTTATGACAAAACACTCTCTGTGAGTTTAGATTACCAGGATGGTAAATACTTCTATATGAGTTTCCTCACTTATCTGAAGTTTCTGTTCAAATGCTGGCAGTGTCAGCAACTTCTCAAGAGTGAAGTGTTGGTGATACACAAATAAAGACACACTAATCCAGCCGCTTCTCAATATTATACAAATAGAATGTTACAGCTGAGAGAGAGCGTGTAACCTTCTGGCTGTATGCAGCAATACAAATCATGCTTTTGATACAAGAAACTCCCCTCGCAACATTTCTTGCCAGATTTAGTACCTTTGAAAAGGTTGCTCTCAATAGCATGTCTTTTCATCTCAGCATGTGTCTTTGGGGAACAAATAAGGAGGGAGCATATTTAAGTGGGAGACATTTCTACTGCATTCTGAAAATGCAGTGGGCATATGGTTATCTCAAGAGATGCTGCAGCTTCATATAAAATATAGTCTGACAGGTTATTTTTATTAAGCTTTTTCTGAGTTTCTTTACCTTGCAAACACTCCTTTTAACAAGGTACAGTTGTGCTCAAATTTTTTAATATTGTATGTCCATCTGATACAAGGACATCAATTAGAGCAAAATGACTGAACAATTTTACTATTAGCCAGATAATTTTATATTCAGAAAACCACTCATATGTCTAAACTCCTATCTAGAGCCACCTGTCTTTTCTTCAAGTTCTCTCTGTTCTCTTCATACAGCTTCCACAAATAATGACAATCTTCTATTTTCCCTAACATTGCTGCATGAAACATCAATAATCATTCGACAGGAAATTTAAAATATGTCTTGTGTTCAGACGTGATATTTCTGCCCTAGCATCCAGCTTGGGATAAATAAAGCAATAAAGGGCTCACAATTCATTTTTTTAGGCAATCTGTAAACTATTTGTGTAGCGTTATTCCAAGTAAGTGCCTTCTGGAAGGAAGTTTTACGTAAGTCCTCAAATACAAGCAATATCAGTGTTCATCTCTTAAAAAGCAGAGTAAGAATTACACTTATAAAAAAACAAAGCAAAACAAAATAACCAACCAAACAAAAAAAGCCCACCTTTGAAACATTTTATAAGGGTTTCACAATGTCAGCTGACTTAAATTGCTAGTAGACAAATGTCACCATCTTGTATACCTGTAAATCTTCAAGGGATACCAGCAGAGCTATTACATATATTCAAAAAAGAAAAAACAACAAAAAATACTATTTCAATTTTTTTTTAAAAGTTCCCTAAAATAAAGGAAGTAGCATTGGAAATATGAAATATTTTCTCCTTTATCATTATTTGGACCAATGCAAATGAAGACGGGGACAAAGTACACTCAACAGCTGCAGTACATGCCTTTCATACAAAGCACAGGAACTCTCGATAAAAAAAAAAAAATCCTAACTGTAGAACTGTGACAATATGGACAACATGACTTGCTGGCTGAGAAAGTATCACATTAAAGCAGCCAACATTCATGAATGGCCATGAAAGCCTCAACTAGATGGGCTAACAATTGCCCCCAAATTAAACGGCAGAGCGTACTTTCTGTCTTCCATACCACTAATCAATGTAAACTCATTTGTGTGCAGCCCTGCAGCGGAGACGCGGATGATGAACATTCTGCAACAAGTACAAAGTTTGTTGGAGGGCAATTTTTTTTTAGTATGGCTAGAGGCTAGAAAACATTTCCCAAAAGCCATCAAACACTCAGCTGCCTTTTGTCTGCTGTGACTATTTCTTACATCTGCATTAGCGACACACGCCACGGTGGGGACCAACACATCTGACCCAGGACATTTTGTACAGTAGGAGCCAATTACCACAAAGCAATTTTTTCAGAGCTAGAAAGGGCATCGGTTCCTTGTTCAACACAGTGGGCTGGCTTCAAAACCACAGTGGGCAAGCTTCAAAAGGAGAGCACACTTGTTCAGTAGTTACAGAGCCTGAATCAGGCACAGGTTATCTTGAACAAACCCCCATCGTATCAACTCAAAGGGATTTGGTAATACTTTATACCTTGAAAAACTGGGCCTTTAATCCTAAAAACACAGCAGTAGTTACTAATTTAACTAAATTATGAGGGGCAGTAATTAAAGGCCTAACTTAGCTATGCCTTGCAATTTGGAATTCAAAAGAAAATCTTCATGAGTTTTACAGATTTTCAGTTATTTTGAAAAGTATAAAAATAAGCTTTAAAAGCAGGTTGGGGACTGCTCAATCACAAAAATAAGAATTTTCCTAAACAGGTCACACAGATGTTTAGTGAATACAAATACATGACTGCAAGAAAAGTGTCTTCATTTTATAACATCATAGATGCCATATTCTGTGACAGTGGGAGTGACAAAAATCTTACTGGTTCAAATATTTTACTTAAGCTCCAAATGACCACTGTGGCCCTTCTCCTCCCCATTCCACACAGACAGCTTTAAAGAAAACAGCAATAATAGAAAGTAACTGCAAAAATAAATATTCAGGCTAGCATCTCTATAAAGAGTACTAAACTCAAATATTTTTAAAGAAATTTTAAAATAAGTGATACCATCTGAAAGTCTGTGCTACAAACTAGAAAGTTTCAATATTACTTAACTGTCTGTTGAAATGATGACTTGATTACAATCACATTATACCAGGTTTTTCCTACTTTTAAATCTAGATATTCAGTACAGTAGAATTATTTAAATAGAATATAAAGACTAAACAAAACTAAGTATTTGTGAATCTTCAAACTCCACTTTTAAGTGTTTATTCATAACAATAAAAGTGTAATACTGTTTGTCTTCCTTCAATGTCTGAATTGTTCATCTAAATTCTGAGGGGGAAATATGTCGCTATTTAATTTCTTGAAAATACCTTTCCTCATTGGCATCTTTATAGATTTTAGTATAATCTTGCCATGTTCTTTAGGCATAAAAACAATTCTGGGGAGTCACTGATAAACTCACCTTAACAGGAGCTTCCAAAGAATTGCCCTATAAATAATCAACAGTAAATATACTGTGTTCTATCCCAGTGAAACTAAGAAAAGGCAGGACACAATTTATAAAGGGAGGGAGAAACAGAAGATGAACATGGACTATTTCAAAGATGTTGGTTTCTTTCCCTTTCCTTTGGTTCATGATGAGAATAACAGCATGCAGTTAACTAACGTGGCCACGGGTGTGGGGTGGGGAGGAAGCAGGGAGATGATTTAAAACACTTAGGAACTGTTAAAAGGGCAAAAAGAAAAATCTTACTACCACTAATCTTAAATCTTGAATTCAAAATTGTTGGTGGCTTTCTGCAGATGCAACTTAGAGTTCCAAAATTACTCTAAACACCAAATTATGTCTAGGTCACTGAATGGGTGGATACCCTACATTATGTTTAATGCGTATGTTCAATTGTACATATATTTTAAACAACTGTGTCTTTATTGTAATAACACACCAAGCACTGAAGACATAAAGAAAGACTATTTTTCTACCTCAGCAAAAATACAGCTGATACACTGCTTGACCCTTCAGGAGTTTATTCTATTTACATGATACAATGTGACTGGAAAAGGGAAAGAGGGGTGGAAATCAGCAAAAAGATCAGAAACTCATTTTTAACCATCACTCCTGAAAAAGAAATCACTGTCTTGCTTTTCTTACTGTTCCTGTCAAATTAGAGGTCTCTTCCTCATCAGAAACAAGTAAAATCCAAGATTTTATATTTCTACCTAATCGCTACTAAATTGTAACAAAGTACAAAGCAACGTTTTCCAGCTAATCTGCCACGGATAAAACATAAAATACATACACATACTTCTGGTTCCTGAACTAACAAGGATTTGTGGCTTTCACGCTTCTGTATCTCGATGCGCTCAATTCTTTCAAATAGTTACATATTTCTTTCAGGCAGCAGGAAGATATTCCTCATCTAGAATGTAGGCAGGAATCTAAAACTTAAACTTTCACTTCGCTCAGCTCCTAAGGACAAGAGAAATATGCTTCCTTACTCTGTCGAGGATGCCAGTTACAGCTTAATGTTAATGAACCATTTAGAAGAGAGGAGCAAATTTGATCAAACTATCCTCTCACATCTGCACAGAAGTGGATTTTCTCTCCAGTGAAGTACTTTAAATCCTTGTAAAAGATATAAAATGTAGCACAAACCCTACCGTATTTTTGCAGCTATATTTAGAATGGATTTTGACCTCAGTCAGTGCTTCTGTCAACCCTGAGACACATTAAAACTGATTTCTTACTACACCTAAGTAGACATGACCACGATACATCAGAACTTTAGGGGGCTTACAGCAATTAGCAGCAGCACTCCAAAGAGTCACTGCATTCGCATTTCTGGTACATCTGACTTTGTACGAGCACAGTAACCACAGCTACTGATTAACATCTTGATCATACACTTTAGTTTGAACTGCCTGAAAGCTTTCCCCTCTGTTAATATTCTCTAAATTCAATCACACTTTTTAACAGTTAAATGAATAAGAACATATTACTATCAGACTGTATCAAGCTAATCTAACCAGAAAATGTTTTGCAATCATTTCCTGCTCCAAATTTGACATGTTCCCTTAGCTATATATATTGGTTCTATGTTTCTACTTCAGCAAAACCAAACTTCAGAGCAGCTCATTCTGCATACAGGCATGTTAAGTTGCATTCAGAGGCTTTTGGTGGCTACTTTCTACGCTCTTCAAAATCAATGCATACGTATATATACACACATCCACTCTTACACAAACAGGTTCATGAACTGCAATCAACAATTTTGTAAAATATAAGTTTCCTAGTCATTAATCATCCCCCTTTTTTTTTAATCCTTATGGAGTGAATTACTAACTGAGAGGAGACGCCAATTCTAGTAAGTGAATGTTACCCAACAGGGATATAAAGCTGTCAACACCATAGTGCTCTTGCTTGCTCTAAACTCTCTCCCAGGCTTCATATGTTTTTTAAAGTGGTATTAGCCTTTTTTTTCCCAGGAATCTGCCTCTCCTGAAAATCTGAGCACTTGTGCTTTATAACACACAGGTTTGAAAACCGAGAGGTTAGATAACTCTTGAAACATTTTAGAAAGCCCTCGTTTAGTCAGGCAAACCAACACTGGACTCTAACACCTTGGACTGATGCTAATAACATTGTAAACAGTACCAAAACTTTTAAATCCCCTATTACACACAACCTTTAAGACTCCACTTATCTTTTTAGTGACCTTCGCTAGTTTATTAACTGCTGTAATGGCCTTTTGAATTAAGTACACTCATGACAGGAGTAAAAAAAATCCAGGAAAGTCATAAGGCAAAATTTCTCATGAGAACCACTGATTTTCTGACTGTACTACAAAAGCTAATTTTAAAACACTTTTTTACTTATAAAACTAGAGAGAAAGCTACAAACACCTACGACACTATAATATTTCTCTATTTCTCAGCGAAGTCACTGTTAAAATTATTGCAGCAAATACTAAGATTATAAAACTGGTTACCAAAGGTCATCAGGCTCATCATAGCAGCAGGTAGTTAAGAGCTTATTGCTCTGTCCTCAGGAATTAACTTCAGAAACAGATATTACACCAAAAAGCCACTTGACAAATAAAAAGAATTTCAGCATTTACATATCTAAGGCCCAAAATGAGATGAAAAAAATAACTGTTGGCATTTGGCTTTGCATTCAAAACCTTTAGATACACTTAACAGAATTAAAAATAAAATAGAACAAAAACTAAAGTGATCTCTAGTTTTCAGTAAAATATTTTTATTTTTGTCCCAAGTGAAATTCACATTCAATAAATATTAGCACCTGTTAAAGCTTGAGAAATAAGAATAAACTGAAAGACTGACAATTGAAGCCTTAAATATCATTTCACTGTGACTTTTAATAGTTGGGTTTTTTCCAAACTCTAGACATAACACCAGAAGAGCCTTTATTAATGTTTATTTGGAAGAAGTTTTATACTAATTTGTCAGCATATCAAAAATAAGCCTTTCTATGAAGGTCTACAGCTGCATTTCACAACTTGAGTGAAAAAAATTACAACAACCACTGCAAAGATACAGACTTCCAAAAATATCCAAAATGGGTGTGATCAGGAAAAGATCACCTGGTCACACCGGTTCTTACAGATCAAACTTGAAATACGGCAGAAGGAAAAGTATCTGGAAATTAGCTGTGTTGATTTATTGTGAGAGTATTTCCAGGAGAAAAAAAAATTAAATCAATTTCAAACAGCACCATTATCTTATTAAAAAAATCTGCCTTAACTAATTTAGTATTGAGTATTATAGAACCTGGTTAAATATTCAGACAAGAATAATTTTCTTCTTACTTTCAGTATCAATAAGGAGTAATGAATAACCTTTATGATGAACAGCCCAAACGCAAAGAGACTGAGAATGTTCAAAGAACACCAGCCAAGAAAATATATTGTTCCTGCATTTCTTATTCCCTCACACTTTTACACTCCAGTCTACAACATCTTTATAAATGAGCTGAAGAATAATGAATGAAAACTTAAGCTCTTAGAAGTTTTCTTTCAGAAATTAAAGTCTTCTTTCTTAAGTGGAAAAAATCTTCCATAGCTTAACAGGCCAGACTCATGCTGAACCACCAATACAACTATAAAAGCCACTAAATTTCTCTTGGGTAACATAGCTGCAACTGGAAAGCAACATATATATTCTAAGACATTTAAAAACATTATTTTAAAGTATATTTCTATAAATGACACAAGGAAAAAATTTTCAGCTTTTGTTCTAACATTCTTTTTAAGATCAAGCAGCTGTAATACCTGAATCTCAAGAAAGGCATCCAAAACTACACATATTACTTTTTATATGATTAGCCAGTTCATTTTTACAATTATTCAACAAATTAGTTCTCCACCAATTTTTAAGTGGAATGG
Source organism: Neodrepanis coruscans (assembly GCA_013400695.1). Lineage (NCBI taxonomy): Eukaryota > Metazoa > Chordata > Aves > Passeriformes > Philepittidae > Neodrepanis > Neodrepanis coruscans. Next base: position 3,851 of record VYZS01012606.1, on the reverse strand, counting down.
TATTACAAGTCTTTCACTGCAAAACTGTTTCTCCTTTTTCCATACATTGGAAGAACACAGAGAAGAGGTTTAAAAATTAGATATATAGTCATCCAAGAAACAGAAGAAAATGGTGAGCTTTCTTACCCTTCATAAGGTACATAAATGAATCCTACGCTTTTGAAATAAAATCTGCAGCTCCTTAGCAAACTTCAGCAATTAGGAAGCCTATTGAGCCAAAGAGGTCTAAAACAAGCATCTAATGGTAAAATCGCTAAATAAACCTCACGTAATAGAGAGTCATGTGACGACTGTATCAAAGTATCTCTTGAAATGCCATTTACACAAACTCTTTGTGTATAAACAACTACAATTGTGTGTTACCACTCTGCTCATTTCAAAACGCAGAGATTTTTTTTTTTAAGGTGAAGTTATTTGCGGCCTTTCCTGCAGTATTCTGCTAGCAATATCTGGCTAATTTCAGGATTTTAATTTTTGTAAAACGAGGCTGCACTGTGTTAAACACGACAACATCAGAGTTAAGAGGAAAAAAGGGGGCATTTAGGGGAAAAGACTGGAAAGTTTATCGGCTTGGGACAAAAGAGGGGGAAAGCAACCACAAGCGTCACTTAAACATACACTAAACACAAAACTGAGCAGCAACTTGATAACAAATTATGAAAGATTGAGTATTCTACAGAATTGCAGAAAAGCTACAAAACTAATTCTCAATATATCTGCTGAAAGAGCTGAAGCTTGAACATGCTTTGCCCTGTCCTCTTTTACGACAATTGCTACAAAACGCTGCCTACCGAAAGAAAAATAAAATCCCTAAATGCAAACATAAACGGTGCCATTTTTCCCACCCTGGAGACCCCATTCCCAGAGCTGTGACAGCCGGTGTAACACACGTAACTCGTGTCACCCGCACCCGTGACGGCAGCCCGGCTGCCCGCCCCGACCCCGGCGGCGCTGCCCTCTCCTGCAGGCGCTGCCCGGGCCCTCGGGACCGCCAGCAGGGCAGGGGGATGCCCGCGGCTGCCCCGGGGCGATCCGCACGAAGAAAGCGCCGAGCGCAGGACACGCTCTCATCCCGTTACCCTCCGGCAAGACAGGCCTGGCCCTTTGTGAGCCGCCCGGCCCGGGGTGGCCTCTTTCGGCAGGCGGCCTCCTAACGCGGGAGGGCTGCCCGCCGCATACCCGGTCCAAGTCCTCCCGCGGACCCCTACCGCCGCGGCGGTGCCCAGAAATCAAACGCTTTCCCGGGAAAGCTGGCAGCAGCACTCCAGCTGCCACACGGACCTGCCGGTCCCTCCGCGCACGGTGCCGACCCACCCACCAGCCGATCCCCCGGCCCCGTCGACCTGCGCGCCCCGACCCGCGGCTCGCCGTGAGCGCTGCCGCACTGTTACCTCCCACGGGCTTGGTGACGGCGCCGTTGGGCCTCCCGCGGGTGCCCATGGGGCTGCCGTTCTGCTCCAGCCTGGCCACCTTCCCGGGAGGGGGACCTTTCACATCGGGGCTGCCGCTGCCTCTGTCGGGGCTGTCCCGCAGGCAGGGGCTCTCGCTCCTCCGCTCCATGCTCGGAGACGCGGCTCCCGCTGGCAGGTCGCAGTAGAAGGAGCACGGACCTAGGGGTGAAAGAAACAAGGGGCGCTTCAGAGGCCGCCGGCACCGGGCCCCACTCGCCCGCCCGGGCCCCCACAGCGCGTCTACCGGGCGGCCCAGCTCAGTGAAGCCGGGCGAGTGCCGGCCGGGCGCGATGCCGCCCCGCTCCCGCCGCCGGAGCCGGCCCCGCTGGAAGCGAGCGGTTCGCCTCACCCGCCCGACACCAACCTGCCACAGGCGAGGGCAGGCAGCGCTGCGCCCCGGTCCCCATCACGCCCAGAAGGCCGGAGCCCACCCGCCCGCTTCAGCCAGGTGCTGCCTCGGATCCGGCCACTGTCCCGGCCCGCCCCCGGGGACCGCGGGGAAGAGGCTGCCAGTCCAGGCGGCCCCGCTGGCACGGCCCCCCCGCCCCGGCCAGCTGTGCAGCCACAGAGTGGCCGGCTGCTGGCGAGGAAGCCTCTAGCGAGCGGCTGCCGCTGTACTTACTGCTTATAGCCTGTCTGTAAGTTGGCTGAGTTGGGCTCTGTCCATGGATCAGAAGTAGAGAATCCAGGGTGGAAAGTTTTCTTGTTTCCTCCTCTTACTCCGCGTTCTTCCCTTCTACTCCTTCCCCCCACCCCCAGCCCCCTCCTCGCCGTCCTCCGGGGGTGCCGGGGCGGCGGGGCCGGGCCGGCTGCCCGCGGGGCGGCAGGGGCAGAGCCCCTTCCCGGAGAGTCCCGGCCGGCGAGCGGAGCGGAGCGGGGAGGTCGGGACGAGGGGGCGGGGAGCCGCGGGGCCGCCGGCTACGGCGCGGAGGAGAGGGGAGAGGGAGACGACTTCTCACACCTTCAGCAGAGAAAATCAATACCGGGGGAGACGGGGGGAGGAGAAGAGGAGGGAGCGCCGCTCTCCCGGGCTCCGCGGCGGCGGCGGCGGGTGCCTGGCGGCGAGGGGAAGCGGCGGCGGCCCCCGGTGTGTCACTTTCAATCGCTCCCTCCTCTGCCAGCGACAGCAACGGCAGGAGGGACTCGCCACAGAGAGCGGAGAAACGATTATTAGTTGCGTTGAGTCATCGAGGCAACGTGAGTCCTATTTGGGGTTGTCCCTGGTTTCGGGTTTGGTGTGTGTGCACGCCTGTGTGTGTGTCTGCCTGTCTGTCTTCGCGGCGTTCCCGTCCCAGGGCTGTGCATCCCAAACATCGCCACCCCTCCTTGCCTCCGACACCCCTCCCCCTTCCCGCCCCCCCGCAAAAATCAAGTCTCGGTGCTATCTCGGGATCGGGTGCAGACGGGCGCGCAGCAGCACACCTCCTCCCGGCCCGGCCCGCCCCGCGCAGCCCCAGCCCCAGCCCCAGCCCCGGCCCCGGCCTCGCTGCGCGCAGGGGTGGGAGGCAGAGACCCACCTGGCAGGAAATTAAACACCAATAAATAAATAATACATCTCGCACGCGAAAAGGGAGAGCGGTGCCGCGCGAAGGGAGGGCGTAGGGCGGGCTGTGTGGGGAAGGGGAAGCGTGGCAGGACGAGGCAGTGGTGACAGGAGAGATCCAGGGCAGAAAGGCGCAAGGACAGGGGCAGTCGGGCTGGGGGAGGGACGAGGGAGGAGAGGAGGAGCCGGGAGAGTCCGGGGAGGGTGGATAGTGGGGAAGCCGGAGCTGGGGACACGGGACCGACCAAGGAGGAGCAAAGCTGCCACCGACATTCGCTCGGTCCGACGCAGCCAGTGCGGCCTCGCCGCCTCGTGCCACCCCCATCCCCCGGGAGACGAGCGACGGCGGGGACCCTCCCGCAAGCGCTCCCCGCCGGGGCGAGGCGACAGTAACTTTTTTCGGAGCGATGGGGGCTGTGCCCCCCGAGAGCCGGTCGCTCTTCCTCCGGGCCGCCGAGAGCCCGAGGTAGGGCCCCGCCGTCGCCTTGCTCTCCGCGCCCGGCTCCAGGCAGTTACCGGGGTGGTCCTGAATAATTGATGGCGGGGCCCGGGAGGAGGTGACAAGCGGGCAGGGAAGCGCTGCTGCTGCCGCTGCTAAATTATTTAATAGCGGAGCTCCGTGTAGGGCATGACAGCGCTACCTAAGTGCAGCCAATGGGGCAGGCAGAGCTCCGGCCGGGCAGTCGCAGCGGGGCGGGATCGAGCCCCTCACCGGTCCCGCGGAGGCGAGCGGTCACCGGCAGGCAGGCGGGCAGTCCCCTCTCTCTCCGATGCAAGGTGCACCGCGCCGCTCCCCGGGGCCGCCGGCGGCGCGGGCGCGTCCCCGGACGGGGGCCATGCCCGGCGGGCGCCCCGAG